>NDXB01000112.1:0-47314 GCA_002631895.1 Agapornis roseicollis
GGTACCCAAACCCTTGACCATGACACCACTCTTGTAACCATTTATTAACCTGTCCAATCCTCCGGGATTTTTTAAGGTCCTCCCCTGTATCCTGGAGAACGGATGAAAAAACAACCTGAGCTCCAGAGCCCCAAAGCACCTCTCCCAGGGCTCTGTCCTCCTTCTTTATGTCCACCAGGCTACTACTATCTGCATCCCAAGCACCCACATGGATCACTAGAAGCAGGTAACAGTCCATGGGACTTACCAGAGCAGGCAGCCTCTCCGCAACATCCCTGATCCATGCTCCGGGTAGGCAACACACCTCCCTCAAGACCGGATCAGGCCGACAGATGGGTGCCTCTGTGCCTTTCAAAGCAGAGTCCCCCACTACCAGGACCCGCCGCTTTTTCCTGGCAGCAGCAGTAGAGATCTTCGTTACCAGCGCCCCAGCGGCTGTTCCCGATGCAAGCGCGTTTCCTCATTAGCCCCCTGCAGGGCCGCGAAACGGTTCTGGCTGGGGACAACAGATGTAGGAGGAAGCCCCTTGCTTTTACCTGCCCTCTTCCTCCTATTTTTGTTGGCTTTCTTCATTACTAATTGCCATCCTCCCGGGTTAGCGGCCTCCTCGCTCTCTTCTTCCAGAGGGAGAGCTTAAGGCCCCTGCACAGTTTGATCCTGGAGCAAACAGTCCTGCTCCCTCTCACCTTCCCTGACATCTCGCAGCCTATTAACTGCATCCCACAGCTCAGCCACCTGCTGCAGCAGGACCTCCACCAGTGAGCACCGAGTGCAGCCCTGCCCATTCTGCCCTGCAGCCTCCCCTCTCACCGGCTCTGTCTGGGTGCCTACGCTGGCCAGCGCCGTGGCAGCCAGAGCAGAGCTCCCAGACCTTTGCTCATATGGCGAGTGCTCACCATCCCACTCGCCTGCCCGCACAAACTGCCTCGACCCGCTCTGTTCGCAGCGCTCCCTGGGCAGGTTTTTAACCACTCACAGCTGCCTCCGAGCCTCCTGGCTCGGCCCCGGCGAGTCAGGTCCTTGCAGGAGCTGAGCTGCGACTCCCGGGCAAGTCCTGTCAAGGACTTGAGGCTCCTTCGGTGGCTCTTGGCGCNAAGGACTTGAGGCTCCTTCGGTGGCTCTTGGCGCTCTGAGGTGAAGCTCCTGGACGCTGATCTCCCCCCACTCCGCTCTGGTGTTGAGGCGTCCTTTCTCAAGCCGCTCCTCTCAGCAATTCAGCTACTTTTTAGCACTTTCTAAACATCAGAATGATCCTTAAATTTGGATTAGGCTTCTTCTGATACTGATAGAATGCCCAGAACTCTCATCAACTAAAAAAAGAAATCTCGATGTACAGTGAGAGGTCATTTAGATTGCAGGGATTTGGACAAGAACTTCTAGTACAAAGAACAGCTTAACAAGTATACAGCACAAGAGGCACAGAACCCTTGGCCTAGCTCCTTTATAGGGCAGAATCTGAGAAAGGCACCTAAGAGAGGGAAAACAAGGGATAGCACTGATTACCATCTGATTTCAGACTGAAGAAGTACTGAGACACCTTCCAGGCAGATGAGAGTGAAGGCTTAAAAATGAAAGAGATGCCAAGTTTTCAGATTCTCTCTGCATTCCCATGGTGTCTTCTGTTATTTAGTTAATCCACTAAAACTCTTGTAATTAGGTGGCTGATAAAATTGGAATGTCAATTTTATAAATATGAAAGTGTGTTTGTAGCCATCAGGATTGCAGTGTGAATAATAAATCAGATGGGATATAACTGCCAGAGCAAGGTAGATTAGCACATTTGCAGTACTGAAAAAGAGAGTTCAGAAGAACCATTGCTGTTGCTGGAGAGGGGCTCTTCATCAGGGACTGTAGCGATAGGACAAGGGGTAATGGGTTAAAGCTTAAGCAGGGGAAGTTCAGGTTGGATATAAGGAAGTTCTTTACTGTGGTGGGGCACTGGGATTGGTTGCGCAGGGAAGCTGTGAACGCTCCATCCCTGGCGGTGTTCAAAGCCAGGTTGGACAGAGCCTTGGGTGACATGCCTTAGTGTGAGGTGGACGGTTGGAACTACATGATCTTAAGCCCAAAGTATTCTGTGATTCTGTATCTTTCCTTTAAATTAAGGCAAAAGTTAAAACCTTCATTAGAGCACTTCTTCTAACACAACGCCTTTATAAGTAATAGAAGAGTAACACTGCTACACTGGTGAGGGGTTTTTTTTGATATTAAAATATATTCCCAAACAGGTAAATGGCAGTTGTAGAAAACTGTACAGAGAAATTATCAATGGTTCTAACAATTTTAGTAAGTAAAAACAGTAAACAAAATGTGGAAAAGATACAAAGAAAGTTTACAAGCTTATGAAAACATCTGCATGTACAAACCTATCCCCAAGGTAAAGTATAAAAATGTATATTGAATTTATGTAGATACACTCTGGAAAGCATGTCTATTAAAACACTTTTCCTGGCCTTATAAAGGATACTAATAATTTATATTCTGGATGAGAATTAATTTTGCAGCACTTGCTCTCTGAATGGCAAGTTCACGGACAGCTGCTGCTTACACAAGAAGTCCTGTTACTTGCTGATGAAGAATAAAGTGTTTTGCCTTTAAACCCATTGTTTCCTACCAGGATGACCTAGAAAAGGTGTGCAAAGCATACTAGCCTATAGCAATACTAATGGAACATTAACACAAGTCTCATCCTGGACCTCTGTTCCCTTAAGGCCATGTGTAAATTTGTTGCATTACATTGAAAGAGGGGAATAAAACAAACCACAGAAAACAAAAAAAATCACAAACAACAACAGAACAAAACACCAACCAAGCAAACACCCTCCCCCCACCCCCCACCAAACCCACCACAAACAAAACCCAAAACCAGCCAACAGAACCCCAGCACAACCTACCCCTCCCACCCACCCCACTCCATAAATAGGAAATGATTCTGCACCTCTTGTGCAGAATTCCAGATGATTTCTGACATACAGCAAAGCATTTGGAAACACAATACAAAGTCTTATTACACTGATTTTTGACTTGCCAAAATTATTCATCATGATTAAGCACTCCACTAAACCCCAGCAAGAAAGAACAGTGCAATGCTTTTTGCTATCATTAAGATGTCACCTATAAATAGAATCTGAAATTGTTAACAGCATCTCTGTGCACACTTCTTACATGGTATTTAGAACTGCCTTCTCCAGTGGGCTTTGCAAGTTTACGAGTATTTTCAATCAAAGTATTCATACTTCAGAGGCCAGGCTTTGTACTGTCTAGTAAGAACAGAAAGTTAAGTTTAGAAAACCTGTGCTATCAGATAACTTCACTACATTGATTTAAAACTAGATCTGCATACAAAACCTACCAACAATGCACAACATTCAGATAAGCAACACAGTGATTACATAATCCCCATCATTGTTCTGAGAGCAAATAAATAGTTTAAAATACACATATCGATTTAAAGCATATAAAATAACATCCACAAAGTGAAAGCATAGCTAAGTTTCTACACTCCAATTCATAACTTTATCATAGTCCTGAATTCGTTGTTTTATGTGAGAAAGCTTATTCTTTAGGTATTCACAACGCTCCTTTTTCTCCAGAAATGCAGGATCCTGTCAAAAATAAAAACATTTACATTATCATATTACACTTTCAGACTCTTCCAAGGACACCATAAAATCAATTATGTTCTTAATTAAGGACAGTATCTAAATATTCTCCAAAAATCACACTTTTCCCCTAGCCACTATTTCTTATTTCCTGTTTCTCCTTCCTTTATGAAAGACTGGAAAGAGGTTCTGCTTTTATATGCTGTAGTTACTTAGTACACAGAACAGTTTTTAAACAGAAATATGCAAATATAAGTTACACACTACTTCATAATTTAGATTTTATAGGTATGTCATGATATGTCTAATCCCTCTCCCCAAAAAAAAGAAATGAAGTTTAACAAACATAGACACAAAATTCAAATTTCATGGGGGAAGGGAAGGAAAAAGGTATTCATAATGCATTATGTTTTTGATGGAATAGAGGTACCTGTGTACTGCCTGCATTTAAAATTGACAAAGTGAAACTTCTTGGATTACACTGAAAATTACTTTTTGAGAGTCCAAGTTTCAAGCCACAAAAATACAAAACTTTTCAAGGGTAAAATTATGTTTTCTGTTGTTAGCTTATCTGCTGGCTGTGTCAGCCAGTGAATATAAATGACCTGGATTCCTCAAAATAACCAGTTTTTTGAATGCATAATGCTGAGAGATAAGACATGCTTTCAGGAGATGAAAGTGCTTAACTGTTGGTTTAGGTTTTTTTTTATCTTCACATCTGGCTAATGGTGTAATTATTCACAAAACAGGCTGTTGGCATGAGTGGAGAGGACTGTGTCCTAATTTTGCCAGAGTAAAATATAAAAAGCCCTGGAACCACTACATGAGTTGTACCAAGCACCACACGTTTGCTATTTACATTCTCTTTGCTGTTCATTAGGTTTACTAGCAACATAAAGCTGAAAACACTCACATTTTTCTTCTTCTTGTATTCTTGCAGAACTTTTGATATCCTTTCCTGTTCCTAACAAGAGAGACCACACACTTTTAAACATTCTGAGTTTGCTCCGTATCTTCATGTAAATTCTACAGAATACTTGTCAGAAGCAAAATTCCGATTTGATCAGTCAGATCAATCTGTCCTAGTAGTAACATTTTAGTTGTAAACTTCACATCTGAGAAATAGTGAAAATACATTAACTGTAACGCACTCAAATGTGAAAGCTACTGCTGTGGGGAAAACAAACAACCAACCAAAAGAAAACCAACCAAACAAAAACCCAAGAATACTAGAAAAACACCTATGCAACTTAACTGCAACTTGGTATACTTGCCTGATGATCAAACAAGAAATAAAATATTTTGGGAAAACTTTCTCTCCCTCAAAGTCACTGCCAGTATAACAAAGACATTGTGCCCTAGCTAAAGACAATGAGAAACTGCCTAATGCCACACCTGATTTCACAGGTACTTACATGTATGCTTTCAGGATGGTGAGGAAGCTGTCTCAGCAATGCATCCAGCTCATCAAATTTTTTCAATACAGCATGGACTTCTGCTGACAGCTCTTTATACTCAGCAAACTGATCATTGAATACTGCTTTGTACCTGTCTCGCATTTCATTTGTTTGAATGGCTGGGTATTTCCTTTAAAAATAAAAAAAGGTTTTCAAGGACGAGTTTTAGAGATAGGACTTCAGCAAACACATGACCCATTCACCTTGATACTGTATTTCCGTACTGTTTGCTAATCTCATAACCTGCTGAAATCTGCATGTATATAAAGCATCAGAATCACCGAATGACAGAATGGTTGAAGTTGAAACAGATGAATGGAAGTCATATGGTTCAGACCCTGCTCAAGCAGGTTGCCCAGAAATGTGTCCAGAGAGACACCATAGTCTTTCTCAAAGAAGGTTTTCCCAATATTCAGGTGGAACCTCCTCTGTTTCAGTTTGTACCCCGGCCTATGGCATATAGTATAAAAATTTATTTATGCTCTCATACTTCACCATGGAAAGACCTGCCTGTTAAAAGGAAGCATGTTAATAGATTTAGCATGTAGGAAATGCAAGAGAAGTCAAATTTCAGACTCATATTTTCCCCATATATTGTATTTTTTCTAAATAGTCTGTGTGGTGTTCATCTGTTCCTTTGGCAATTATTACACTTGCAATAGTATAACTTTCTGCTTTAACATCTGACATGTTGGGTTTTTGTTTAATTTCATTTTCTCTATTACATTATTAGTCCTATGCCATCGATACCAGCCCCTATAATCTCTATTTTGAACGTTGACTTGATAAAGAATTATGAGCTCACATAATGCAGACATGGCTAAGAAGCCACAAATATATACATGAGAAATGGTGAGTAAAAAGCATCATTGAAGTATTCTCCATTAAGTCTGTTCATCAAAGTCAAGTCACTTACGCTAAGTAGTCTGGCATCACTATAGGTTTAGGAATGTGGCCTGCTGGTATATGACCATTAAGTACTTCTGGTTTTCTTTCCACTGATTTAAGCTGGCTGTAATTGACCTCTTCTCTTGGTCTGTCATCACTTTCGTACTGTTAAAAAAACCCAAACAAAATAACTGGTTTTGGTTTGGTTTTAAGTCGGTTTTACTTAAAATGTAATATACATAACCCACAAAATACCCAACTCATCTGAAGACATACAATTGAGCAGGAAATCACAGATATTTCTTGCAACCGTTATTGTAATTAGAAAATTAGTAATGAGTTACAGTAATGTTGCTCACATAATCTCCATTTTCAGTTTGTCCTAACAGTGGTACCAGTGACAGAAAAGAAAAAATTTGTGTATCTTAAAAGAATTATTTGAGGCAGTTTCCCTTTATCCAGAAATAAAAGCTGGTGGAGTTCTGATGGAACACATAAAAAAGGATCAAAATCTGGTACTGAAGCAACAGAGAAAACAGTGACAGGAAACTCACAGTATTGAACAGGAGATATTTAAAGCTGAAATAAACACACCATAAATTTTCTGGGAGTCATCAACATATGCTGTTAAGATCCTATATGATCTTTGCAGTGTATGCAACTTTGTGTGGCAGAAGCAGTAACACTGCTGATGCTTCAAAACCAACAGGGAGATCTTTGGAACAGCCTCAGTTACAGGACCAAGCTCAAATCACAGAGCACATACCACTATGCTTCCATGGGCTCTCCTCAAGTTAAGCAGCCAGCCAGGAGGAAAAGGAGTCTCTAAAACCCACAACACATTGGATGACCTACTGTTTTAGCTATGTCAAGCTAAACTCTGTGATACATGCTACAGAACTCATCACTTCATAAAAAAGGGTAAGAGCACACACAGAAGCAGTCCTCAGATTTGCTATTTACTGTGTATTATATAACCTAGGCCAACTAGTACTATCCCTTACAAGGTTCTTGTGAACCTTCTAGGTAAGAGAATGTCATCTGGCCTATGCTAAAGAACTAAACCTATTAATAAGTAAAGAAATAGATAGGTCAATCAAGATAGTTACAAGAAAAAGAGTAACCATTTAAGAATACAAGAAAACAGAAAAATAAATTCCTACTTCCTACCTTCTTTTCTGGAAAGGGGGACTGTGTTTTCATCTGTCAAAAAAAAAAATTCTTAGATTTTATTTTCAGCAAAAACAGTATGCAAACCCAGAGACTGTTAATATCTAAACTTTTTAAAATTCATCCTGTTCAGAGAATTACATTTATAATTAGGTATGAAGAAACTTCCTATAAGGAGTATTTCCAGAGCAATTGATTTAAAGACTGCTTAAGAACTGTGGAACAAAAACAACCACCCAAAACTCAAAGCAATGACAAGAGCTCCCAGAGCATAGCTGTAAGAAAAGACTGCAGGAATTAGTCAATCCACATCCCAGCTTCCTTTATTATTTCACATTCCAGTCTGTATTAACTCACCGACACTCTACAGCCTAACTCATTGCTTAGAAAACAACAGTGTACGAAGCAGTAGCTCAACCAGCAGCTGTTTTGCATTGCACTCTACAAAGCCTGACCTGTCTTTTATAAAAGTATTTCCTTTAGAAATATTAAGTAACTGAAGAAAAGAACATGGTCAGTATAAGGGAAAAGTGGCTGAATGCCTTCTGTGTAATTCCAGCAATCACCTCATTCTTTCAGGACATACCAAAAGTTGGTTACAAAACTTCCATCAAAGAGATGCAATGTGCTTTTCAAAGGGAGAATCTCCGTTGTATGCCAGATGGTGGAATGGAAACCAGTGTTAAATTAGAACACTGTAGTCACAGAGCAGAGGAAATGCGACATTAAACTTGCACTGCCCTACTGGAGTCACCCGAACACCAATTCACATGCATCTATTTTTATGCTACATTAAGCTTTATTAATTTTAAATATTTTTTTGTTGGTGTTTTCACGTGAAGGAGATTTAAAAACAATGACTTTGAATTCTCTAGTTGAGAGTGCTGTATCTCTACTATTACAGTTTATCATTAACCAAGCGAGTAAGGGCACGGCCAGCAGCAATGCAAAATGCTTGATGTGAAAAAGATGACATATGAAATATCTAAAATATCTGAAATATGAAAATCCAGCCAACTCCGTCAATACTATTATTTTCTGATCACTATTGTAAGGAAATCTGAAAAGATGTTAAGAAATACCTTGGAGTTTTGCTTGCAAAAAAGAAGTAGGTAATTCATGTGCTTACAGTTATTCGCACTAGCACTTACTGTGCTGAAAGCACAGTTTTCATATGCATGTTAGTATATTAAACCTGATTTAAGTCTAACCCTGCTGGTCAGCTGAACAAGCACATTGCTCATTTTTTCCTTTGTTTAGAAAATACATACCAGGAAGCACTTCATCAGCTGAGGCAGGAAAAGAGCTGAGTGTTACAAACGAAACAGAGCCAGCTCCTTACCAAAGTGAATTAAAGTAAGAGTAGTAAGAGTCCAAGAATTTGCATCAGACATCTTAAAAACGCCTTTCATTTGGCGAGCTAAAATGCTGTTAAGACTGGCAGAAGCTCACCTTCTGTGCACCTGCTGCAAAAAAAGACACTGGTCCATGGTAAAGAAAGATCTTGCACAACTGCTTTACCTGTGGCATAGAAAGATTTTACAACTGCTCCCCATCACGCAATACACTGTAGCTACAAAATGAAAACTAATGACTTACCTCCTGCTCCATTAATTGCCTGTGCCTCCTAGCTCCTTCATGCCTCCATAACTTCAGAGAAACCACCGCGCTAATTAGATAGATGATCACCGTGACAAACAAGAAGACAATTGCTGCTGTCTGACCTCCCTCTACACGGCAAAAAGACGCATTTATCGGCGTCTTAAACAGCTGGTAATAGCAGAGCCCACCTCTGTTGGTATCATTTACGTACACTATGGCAGCTGACATGTACAGAAGGAACAGGGCCAAGTTAATCCCGAACTCGGTCAGAGGCCACCAGTTGGAATCGAGAAGAATAGTCCGGTAGTACATGGACATGCCCAGCACCAGCAGCACTACCGTGACTACCCACGACATGCCAGCCGCCACCAGCACAAAGGGCGTTTTGGGTCCGCCATAGGAGTAGCCTCCGTAGGTGCTGCCAGCCGCGTAGCCGTAGGGCTGCGAGTACCCGAACATGTTGTACCACTCGTTGTCCTTGTGCACATAGGCCGTGACACAGGCGAAGACAGCGGCACCCAGCAGCAGCTCGGCCACGCAGAGGATTCTGAGCAAGCCGGCCCAGGACTTCATGTAGGCGTACCGCTGGTGGTAGGCCTCCACTCGCTCGCTGTACGTCTGCCCGGTGCCGCGCTCCAGCGACCCGAAGGGCTCCGCGGGAAGCATGGCTTCGGCCTCCTTCCGCGACGTGTAGCTCCCGCCCGACCCTCCGTACGGATCTTTGTAGGAGCCGGGCACCGACTTGCGCTCCGACGGCAGACAGGCAGGAGAGGCCGGCGGCGAGCACTTGACCCCGTCCGAGACGTACCTGATATCGGAGGCCGTGCTGTCCCAGCTGGACTCGTTGTGGCGTCTCCCTCTGAAAAAGTTCTTCCACGAGTCCGGGATGAAGCGGCGGACCGGCTTGAGCTCGGCCGGCGCGGGGCTGGCCTCCGCGGGGCCAAAGGGAGGCTGCAGAGGAAGCGGCGGCGGCGGCAACGGAGCTGCGGCTCTCGGCTCTGCGTCCCGGGCGAGCGAGACACCGGGGCTCGCCCGACGGGGCAGCAGGGACCCGCCGGGTCGCCCGTTCTCCGACCCGGTGCTCCTCGACATGGTTGGCGCTCGGCCCGGCGTCAGGCGCGGCCCGGCGTCTCTCGGCCACCTCTCATTCACCCGACGGAAAGGAGCTGCCGCGGGGTCCAAAGGGCGACCGGGCGGAAGAAAAGGACAATCCCGGCGAAGTGTGTGAGGAGCCCGGCCCGGAAATGCTCGACCCCTCTCCCCGCCCGGCACTGGCACCTGCTCCTCCACCGCCCCACCCCGGCGGCCTCACCTGCGGCGGACGGGCGGCCCTGGCCCTCGGAGGCGGGAGCGGCGGCTTCCGGTCGGCCAGCCACGGCTGAGAGCGGCGGCCCCGCCCGACCCCGCACCGGGGCAGCGGTCGCGGTGTCGCGACTCGGAGGTGAGCGGCGCGGGGCACCTCCGCATAACGAAACGCGGTGACTCCTGTCAGCTAGCGGCCGCCGTGGAGCCATCCCGGCAACAGAGAAACCGAGGGGTGGAATTGGCTGCTCGGACGGAGGTGAAACACCTCCTCGTGTTATTCATTGATCGAATGTCCGGTGGAGACAGGCTCAGAAAGCTGGGCTTGTTCAGCCTGGAGAAGAGAAGGCTCCTTAAGGGGAGACCTTAGCGCAGTTTCCAGTACCTAAAGGGGTTTACAAGAAAGCTGGAGGAGGACATTTTAGAAGAGAATGTAGGGATAGGACAAGGCTTTAAGCTGAAAGAGGGGGGATCTAGATTAAATATAAGGAAGAAGCGCTTCTTTCCTGAGTGGGTGGTGAAACACTGGCACAGGTTGCCCAGAGAAGCTGTGGCTGCCCCATACTCAGCAGTCTTCAAGGCTGGGTTGGACGGGGCTTTGAGCAACTTGGTCTAGTGGAAGGTGGGACATCTTCCAACACCCCGTGGCAGGGAAATTGGAACTGGATGAGCTTTAAGGTCCCTTCCAACCCAAACCAAATGGTACCTTCCTGGCTTAACTCCAGCCAGGTGCATTACCACGTACAAAGTGCAAACAGTTGATTTTATCTCATCCTTTTATTTTCCATTCATAAGAAATACTGTGTTTAAGTTAGACCACTAGAGTCTGAAATTGCTGTTCATGGTATTTCACACAATCTCAACGAATATGCATGGGGGGGCATGGTCCTCACTGACTATCCCAAGTGACATGGAGAGGTTTGGCAGAGGCACCTGCTAGGAGCTGGAGGGGAGTCTTGGAAAAGAATTAGAAGTATGAAAACAGGGATGGCCATAGCCTGTCATTGCTGCTCTAATGCACGTGTTCAGTTAGTGGAAGTCAGTGACTGTGCACAGAAGACACATAGGCAAATGGTAGAGTTGAGTAGGGTATGAGTGGGGCTGGGACAGTCGCTACTGGTGTCTGATATATAAACAGCAAGGGACATGAGGACATTCTATTGCTCCCATCACAGTTTAGCACTTCGTGACATCATCACCACCACCACTTGGTGATGTCGTGGCAGGCATTCTGCCTACCAGGCACAGAGCACCAGATGGAACTAGGAGGTGAGGCTGGAGATGAGGAGCAACCTTTACTCCATGAAGGCATTCTGGCAGTGGGCCAGGTTGCTCTGGTTGTGCTATTTGCATGCTTGTAGAGTTTCAAGCCCAGCTGGACAAAGCCCTGAGCATGCTATCTGGCCCCAGGGCCAACCCCTCTTTGGGCAGGAGGTTGGGTCAGAGACCTCCCAAGATCCCTGTTACCCTATGGGATGGCTGCCACTTCTGTTACCCTGTCAGTACAGGTTCATAACTTGCTGGATGAGCATGGGGTTCAGAACACAACCAGGGTTGCACTTTGAACACCAGACAGACCACAGTTGTTCAGGGAGGAGAACTGTACTGTGGAGTTCTCTCAACATCCCTGTTTCAAGTTAAACACACCCAGGTGGATTCTAGTAGTGCAAAGAAGTACTGCTCTGAAGCCAGTGTACAGTTGCTCCTGTTAGCTTGTGTGCTGACGGGAATGTTCAACCTGTGTTCACATATTCACACCCTCAAACGGCAGCATTGGAAAGGAGTTCCTAACGTTGTCTCCCCAAAGCCCACTTGTACTCTCACCAGCAGGTAAGTTTCATCCTTTTTGTAAGGAAGACATACACAGCCATTTCTTGAATGATTTTACAACTGGATATATGTGTGTCTGCATGGCCGTGTCTGTGAAGAGGGCAGTGGGGAATGACAGCGGGTAAAAACTTGCTGCAGTGTTGAGAACAGATGAACAGGCTTGCCCAAAGAAACTGTAAAGTAGCAACACGATTCTCAAAACAAAAGGCAACAGTACAATTTCCCAGGACTCCTGTAAAGATGAATTCGTATTTCCAGGGGGACACTCCTCCAAGTCTGCAGTCCTCTGTGGCTGAGAGCTTTCCTAAGCAAAAAAAATACTTCTTTGTATTGAAAGAATACAAGGCTGGTAGAATGTTTTCTCCATGTAGTTGTTCACTTGCCTTTTGAGCTTGTGTAAACTTTGTCTACAAAGTCTTTAACGTAATTCCTCATTCCTCTGGGAATCTGAGTACAGTAAGGAGCAGTGCACTGGATGAGAGCTAGAAGTCCTCTGTGTCACTGAGTTATTGCTGTTTTTCTGAGAGTAAATAATCTAATTTTTCCTTTATTCACTTTCCTTATAACTAAGGCAGATGTAAATACAGTGTCCTTCATTAATGCAGACTGATGAAAGGTGATGTGAAAGTGCATTAAATCATTATTACAAGAAGGCTCTACAAGAGCTCATGACAGCTGAGTGGAATAAAGGAGTAATTTGGACTGCAAAGCTCTGAAGCACCTGGCAAGTAAATTTCTTCCTTATTATCAGGTTTGAATTCTAGGCTGCTAAAATCTGTCCCACTAAGGACTACAGGAAGAAGAGTTAAGTTTGTTGGAAAGCCAGTGTTGTTGTAGGTATCTGTAGAACTGTTAATAGAAGTGCTTAATACGTCTTTGCCTCATTTAAACAACTCTATTTATGAACCTGATTACACAGGAAGCAGTAAAACCAACCCTGTGAAACGCTGTAAATCAGCCCTTTGCTTTGAATTAGCAAGTATCTCAGTTCTGTCACTGCATTTAATGAAACAAGGAAGTTAGCATGGATTCCTTCCAGAACTTCTTTTCATGGAAATTCCTTCCCCAAGCTCACTGAGGGACTTGAGGCAGAAGGATTTGCACTTCTCTGGACCGCTGCCTTGTCTGCAACATGGGAAAAAAATAACCTTTCTTGCTTCAAAGCCACATCAAAAGAGGTGGTTTTCACACTTCCACATGGCCATGTGGAAATGAAATACCTGTTCAGATTCACCTGTTTCCTTTTTCATCTGATACTACCATGTGGGTGTCCAAGCCTCAGTGATTAATAGACTGTGAAGAGCTGTCCCTGAAGAATAGCCACAGGCAGGTTGAAAGCTTATGAGTAAGAATTAACAACCAAGGCAACTGTGGTGTTTACTACAGGCCTCCCAACCAAGGGGAGCCTACTGATGAAGCCTTCTTACTGCAGCTGCAGGAGGCATTGTCACCATTCTAATACTGCTGGAGGACTTCAGCCATCCCATCATCTGCTGGAAAAGTAGCATGGTAAGCTGTAGACAAACCATTCCTGTAGTGCATTGAGGATAAGTTCCTAAGCCAGGTAAGAGCCCTACCAGGGGGATACGATACTGGACCTGATGGTTTCTAATGCAAGCGAGCTGCTCAGAGGTGCAAGACTGGAAGCAGCCAGGGCTGCAATGATCATGCACTGGTGGAGTTTGCAGTCCTGAGATACATGTGAAGAGTAGAGTCAGGACCCTGAATTTGAGGAAAGTAAAATTCCAGCTGTTCAGGGAGTTGGTCAGTGGGAACCCCTGAGAAACATGCTGCTGAATTGCAGGGGCAGGCTTTAAAAATTTCTTTCAGTACTTATCTAATTTTATTTCTTTGGTAAAATGATGAGCTTTCAGTGGAAAAGTGCTTTAGACTACAACTGATCTTAAGCTACTTACAAATTCTGGGTGCCAAAGCACCTAAAAATCCTCCAGACAACTATGGTTAACCATAAGAAGACAACACTGAAAGAGGAGAACTTAACCATGCTTCTAGACAAAAGCTTTTTTTAATTCAAGTACAGTAAATATTCTTGAAAATTTGTGAATGTACAGGAATAGACACAGGAGAAACAAACAGGCAGAAAAAGCCATTCTGGAAGGTGCCCACACAAAGCAATGATGCCTAGTCTGTTTTTAAAACCTCAACTGGTATGTGGTAAGATTCAGAAAGAAGCTACACAATATAAAGGATCTCCAATCACACATTTAATTACTACAGCTACATTACATTTCAAGTGTATGTCTCATTAGACAATGCTAATTGGATGTACCTTTGTAGCGCACCCCACATTAACTTTGTATCCCCAGAATTAACATGAAAACATGCAGTAGGCCCCGAGCCAGTCCTGACATCTGTAGTCAAATACTTTGAATTCCACTCCAATAAGAACAGATTTCTGAGTATTACTGCCTGCCCTGCTAACATGCTCAGCAAAGGGCCAGTAACCATGCCATGTTGCTGAAAGCAGAGTTCTCCCAGTAACCTGAAAGCACAGCCAGTTATGAACAGCAGTGAACTGGTACACTTTGTTATGTATGGCAGAAGCGACAGAAGTAATGATCAAGTGCCGTATGGTAGATTCACTGTAATGTGTTAAAATACAACCTGAATACTCAAATCTTTAAGCTTTTTTTAAGACTAATGCTCCCCACTCCCACACGCAAACAAAACAACCAGACCACATTCATATATTAATTTTATTTCCCCATACAATATTCACAGGGTCTTACTCAAACTAAACTTCTGGGTTTTTTTTACCTCCAAACTAAAGAAATGACATTACAGGACATGAAAAGAAGTTCTGTAAACATAAAACATCCAAGGAATAGCTGAAACCCAGGGCCTTTAGCAATTAAGAAATAGTTATATCCCCTTTAATGCAGGCTGCTTACTTGTGCATCACACCATTAACCAAACTATTCTTTTCATATATTAAAAAGGTGCAGCTTTAAACAAAAATCACAATGCATTTCTTCACCCGCTGCATGTTAGCACGTGTTTCACTATATCCTATTCAGTCACTTATTTTAAAAACTATATACAGCTATGTTTAAATGTGTATTTGTGCCATGTTTTTAGTAACACAAAAATAAAGGCATTTTTACGCTATTGCTGCATATTTTGCAGCAGGATACAAGAGGATTGGTTCAGATACCTAACTAACTTAAATGCAAAAGTCAAGTCCACTAAACTTCTGCAATGGGAGTAATTTTGAGCTGAACAGTCCCACTTCACACATTCAAACATTATGAAAGAATAAAGACGTGTACGTGATGTCCAACTATGTGTTATACCCCCATTTACCAATTTTGACAGAACATAGAGTAAATCAGTGGAAAAAAAACCCAACACATTTCAATCTTAGAACAAATAAATCTGTTGTGATTAAAGCTACGCAAGTGATACTCAAATTCCAGAAGGTAACAGTAGACACTACCAAAATCAAATCATATTTTCAGCCAACACTTGCACCCAAAATATACCACTTGCTTTATTATTGTGTGCAATGCACCACAAAAAAGTACTTAGTATCAGCTGCTGAAACACAGGAATAAAGCATATAGGTGCCATCAAGAATAGTGCTTGCAGGCACAGGTTTGTATGATGAGAAGAAAGCACTGATTTTTTAGGTTTTTTTTTATCTTTGTAAACCTAACTATTTCTGGGAAGCTTGCATCCCAAAATGGGACAGCAGTATTTAGAATTCAGTACAGGATAGGAAGACATTGCATACAACCCTGCATTTTACGTACATTAAGCTTTTTAATACCCCTAGGGCCTTTTAAATACTTTTTGAGCTGTTTGAGTTTTTTCTTACTTCCAAAAGAGCAGTCATTCGGTTCACAACAGACAGTAGGTGCCTCTCGTTTGATTTTTTCAGCCATCACATGATATTAAGTCATCTTAGATCAATTCTTCAGACTGCTCACCTGTACATGTAATTCCACGTTTTTGCTAGAAACAATACAGGCAATTGATAAGGGTTTAGCATCCTTTCTTGGGTTGCTGGAAACTTGTTTAAGAAGCATCTTTTGATTTAACCAGTAATGTATGACAAATTTTTTCAAATTCATTTAGTTTGTGTGCACTTAAGAGTTGGTTGGTTCTACTTAATCCTCCAGAGCCATTTGAAGGAGTTTAGCCTTGTTATGACCAGCTCAATTCAAGCTACTCATATGTACATACATCTACTACCTTCCACATCCAACTAAAACAAGACTACAGTACATAAGCTACCAAAGACATGAGCAGTGAAGACAAGGCAACTATTAACTACAAAAAAGATAACCTGAAGTATTTAAAACATTTCCTGACTACTAGCAAAAAAGAGTGCCAGCTAGATACACAAGGCCATCATGTATCAGTGCACCACACACAGGAAAGTAAAATTTACAGCACTTCTGCAATGCAGTATCAATATCAAATTGGCCTTTAAATAGGAGAACAATTTAGTAAAAAGCTTTATATGTGCCTAACACATAACATAACCTTGTCCAGTGCTGGTGCTGTGCTGCTTAACCAACCGAGCTACCGATGGTATTAAAATCCAAAAAGCAGCAGCAGCAGCATGTATAAGTACAGAAACTGCACAGTTTCAGTGACAAAGTTAAAAGATTCCCTATTTTACTGCATGTTTTTAAATAAACTTGGAGATTTGGATTTTTGAATACAGGAAGTGACTTCCTGAGTAGTCTCAGTTTATAATTTAGTAAAACAAGAATTTAAAAAACTTGCTCTAATATAAAAGAATTCATGTTTAAGCAAACATACTCAAGTATACAATTTAGCAAGTTTTGAAGATGGAGTTGGCAGGCTGATGGAAAATTTGCACCATGATGCAATGTCAGGTTTGCAACAATTTTACAAATAAGCAAGGGGTACCACTGGATTATTTTTTCTAACAGCACATCAAACCAGTGCACTACAATTCATTATATTTTCTTTTGTGTAATCCAATACAATCAGCCTGAAGATTAAAATAAAACAGAAGTTTCATACACATTGTCTCTCAGATCAGACACTAGACTGTTGGGCTACTTTAAGGAGTTATACTCCAGATGGCTCATCTTACTGGTGAATTCAATCTCAGTAAAAGTGAGAGTGGTCACTGCCGAGTATTTAATACAGGAATCAGAACACACTTAAGTTGCAGAAAGTATTTCAAATCCTGTCCTGCTTTCATTATCTTTTTGTGTGTGTTTTGTGATTTTTAAGGGATGAGGAGTAGACTCATTTAAATGTTGCATACATTCACATCCTTTGTACCTATAATTAACTGCAGAACTCTTAACTTCAACAGATAAGTAGCACACAATGACATGAAGCATTACCATTACCAGTTACGATCCAACGCGGGTTGTCGTGGTTCTTTTATCCGAGAAGAAGCTTTTGAGGAGAAACACCTGCCCGATACTAACGACAAGAAGAATGATTGCTTCCCCTATTGACCAGTAGGCCACCCTCGTGTTTAAATCCTCAGCTCTGCTGCGGCCCTGTGCTTCCCTCAAGCGGAAGTGAGTCTGATAATCGATGACAGACTTCAAAGCTTCATGAATTGAAACACATGCAGACTCCATCTAGAGAAACAAACAAATACACACCACTGGATTAAAGAACCCTCCTAGTGCTCTTTCTGTGAAGTTCTGTGGTTTGTTCTCTAAAATCAGGATTCATGTAACTTTGCAAGGTAGGGATTAACTCAGTCCACTGTCACGACTGAAATACTATAAATGCAGTAAAATTTAACTTGCATTGACCAAATTCTATACACAGAATGCATCAGGCTTAAATACAGAAGTGTGCATAACTGTACCTCTAATAAAATGCAATGAGCAATAGGCTATTAGAACTAAACAAACCTTATATTCATGTATATTTGGGCTCAAAATGAACATTAGAAACACTTCTGAAATGTCAGTGATCCCCCAGTTAATTCCACACCTACCAGGAAAGCTAGCAGTTGGTTTTAACATTAAGATACATAGTATATATTAAATGTTTCTGTGTTTCATTACATTCTTCACTGCATAATTCTAATTCTCAGTTGAGTTATATGACACACTATGATCTATGCTACTGAATTCAAAATGTTGCTTGGCAAGAGACCCTCCTTAGTCATGTACACAGAAAGTGGTTAAAGAAAGGACAGCTCTGTTCCTTTCAGTGTTCCCAAATGCTTCACATAATTATACACAAATACTTCAGAATTTAACCAACTTGTTATTTTTCATAAAAACGTGTCAACAGTTTTCCAAGCCCTACATCATTTTTCACATACAATTCTACTTTCGGTTTATCTTCAATAAATGAAGGTCAGTAATTCTCACTGTGTTTTGATCACCAAGAGATTAACCAACAGATCTTCAAAATACTTAATTTCTAATCACAATTACTTTTTGTGTCTTATGGCTAAAAACTAGTATTTCCTGAAGATCAAACGTCATAAAGTATTATAAAAGGAAATGTTTAACACCCTGATAGGACCACTTTCAGTAGCCTGTATCTGCGTCTAACCATCTTTCCATCTTGATGATTTTCAAGACAGGTGTCTGAACAAGTCTAAGATAGTCACTTAATGCATAGTGTCTTATAAAGAACAAATATATACATGCCAGCTAAATATGGCTGATTTTGTTTATATTGCTGTATCTCAATTTTAAAAATGTTATTTGCATGACAGGTTCAGCCTAAGTCCTCTCCCCCAAAACAGTCTATTATTTTAAATGTGAAAACAATTCTCATTTTTTTTCCCAAAGTTTGGAACTTTTTAACACCCCAATGCACTGATAATTGTGAAATCTAAATTAAAGAAGCACAAAACCATGGCAACAAATGGAAGCTACCTTAAAAAGGGAAAAGAAAAAAGAAAAAGAAACTGGCCTAGAATTTAACTTTCTACCCTAATTTTTCTTAAGCACTTGGTGATTCCTTCTCAGCAATTATGGAACAAGTGAGAATTATGTGTTCCATAACCCTCTTATCTTCAGAATGGAAGCTTATTTGTAGTTATTCAGATTACTTTGGAAGCAATAATTCACTGATTTTCAAAAGCTATATAGGTATCTAATGCAACTGAACTTGAAAAATAACCCAAACCTAACAGCTAACAGCTCCACCTAACAGCTGCAGTCAAACTCGACAGTGTTTTACCTGGGTAAGTGCAGTTACTCTGTTCTCACTAGGAAACAGTGGTGGATCTTCTCCAACCTGGAAATCGAAGTACACAGTTTTGTGTGTGAAAGTAGAGAATTCGTTGCTGAAGCAGAATTTGTATGTTCCATTTCTGGATGCAGTAAACGTGAAGCTGTCATACTGTTTCTTCATCTCTTTGTATAATACAATGCCATCAGGATCTTCCAACCGACAGTCAACATCATAATGACCTCCAGTGATCACCTGGAAACAAAACCCAAAAATTGTCTTTTTAACAAAGTGAGTATTTATGCATTTCTTTGAAGTATGATTTGCAAGCGGCACTGCAAAATGTTGTGCATTACATGTTTTGAAATATAATGCATTAATTTGAAAATCTTTCAAAGCAAGTCTGAAAAATTATTTTCTTACATAAGACACACAGAACATAATTCAACCCACTTTAGGTTCAGCATATATAATGTCAACTCTATTTCCAAACCGTTTACAAAGCTTAACTTTAATTACTTTGTTATAAATAATTGTACAATAGCGAGAGCTATAGCAGATGTAACTTGATGGGGCAGTGAAGATATCACTGTAACCAACAGACTGCTTGCTGTATCCACAAGTCCTGAATGGAATTAGTTCAGCCAGCTGGGATTACTAATGTGAATTAAAACTGTTCCTTTCCTTATGGTCGAGAGTGTAACTATCCTACTGTTAGCTCAAGCTGCTTTCGGATGCAGGAATGGTGTTCAACTGGTAGAACAGGTATTTCAACCTGCCAGTCTTCCTGTGCTGGAGCAATGTTCTGCTACCTCCCTCCTGCCCAGACAGCCACAGCAGTTCTTTACAAAACAGCACATGCTGCACAACAGCACATAACACATACAAGTGAGTCCAAACTTCATGATTGCCTCAAGGTTTTTTCAGGCTTTGATTCTTGTTGGTCTACAGCATGTTCCTCTGTAGGCTACCTATCCCACCTCTACAGAAAGATTAATCAGTAGCTTAGGGATTCATAACTTGGCATCCTGATGACTCTTGGGCTAGCAGTTTTACACTTAATCCTTGATCCAAACCATTTCAAGATAAAGCATGCTGAAGAACAGAGAGATTTATAGCTAAAGGTATATCCCTTTTTTATGTGTGCAGAAATCACTGAAATATTTTACTATCTGAACATCTGCACTTCATTTCATATAGCATTATTTAAACTCACTGTTTATTTAGGTATCAAGTTATTAAAATTATGTTAACAGTACAACTGAAATAACGAGATCTCAGCAGTAGCTGCTCTGCAAACAGGAAGTTTTAAAAACACTCAGTTGGCAAGCAGTATCTTCATAAGCCTTTCCAAAAATGTGCTTTGACTTCAAAACAGGATACAAAGAGAGAGGAAAAAAAAAGGATGTCCGGATCTCGAGATGTCTCTCCCTGGATGCCTGCATCTGGCTTGTCATAGAGAAATGCTTACCTGGTTGGAAGGAGAAGCAAAAAACTAGATTTTCTACAATGAAAAAGGATCGTTTTTGAAGTCTGATCTCAAATTTGACAGGGGTGTGCTTTTTACCAATCATGAAAATCACTCACGTTTGGTTATATCACGCACCCTGAAAGGGCCAGTTTACTTACACATGGTGAAGATTTGCCAGAGCTTTAAAGTTACCCTAAAATTCCTTCTTAAGAGAGGTTGCTTGAGCCTCCTCTCTGCCAGAGGGTGAGCACAGAGCACTTCAGTCTACCAGCAGTTGGTCAAATCCAGACAAGGCTACTCCTGTCCTTACTATGTCTGCTGTGACAACTGCAGGCTTATCTGTACAGGAAACACCACTGACATCCACTTAAAAACAAGGGTGAAAGCACTACAAAGAAAAGACTTTATGAAAGTAATAGGCATGGGCAAGAAACATTTGGGTGGGCAAAATGGTAATTTAGAACATGTAGGCCAGAGTAACAGAGACATATACTTGGTATAAACATTTCCCAAAATATTAAAGGCAGGAGAGCAGCTGGGAAAAAAAAAAAAAAACCCACAGGACTTCAACTAGAAAAGTTGGACCATAAAAAGGACACAGTTCCTTCAAAAGCCCTCAAAGATAACTGTGATTTCCAGCATCGAGAATGATTTCTCTTTTGTGCTGCTGCTGAACTGTCCCTGAGGTCACCAGCTGTAGTAACAGAATGAAAGCTTCCAACCCCACTGATGCCCTCAGAAGCACCAAAATTACCAGAGCTCTTTCCCCAATAATTTTCGAGGCTAAACCGTGTGCTCTATCTTGATCGCTCCATGCTCAAACTGTTGAGAGTCTGGAATAAGTAAGAAAAACTGTCCAGCATCACTTACTATGTCCATGCTAATCAGTCTTCAACAAGATGTTGGTTCACATCACAGAATGGTTTGGGTTGGAAGGGCTGCCCATGTTTTATTTTGTGTTAGACTCCTGAATTGCTCTATGCCTGTGACACTTCTGTATAAGTATCTTACTGTTTGCTATGACACCCCAGTTTGAGCCACGCTCTGAACTGAGTAAGCATTAGCTCCTTATGTTTTACCGTGCTCACCAGGCAAATACTTCACATGCTGTGGGGTGGATGGGTACTGGGGTTTTGAAGGGATAGTGGGGGGAAGGGGTTGGGTTTTGTTTTGGGCTTTTCAGTCAAGAGCATTCTGTGTGTTTCTTCCACACCAAAGAGTGAAAATTTGTGTACAGCTTCATTGTAGCTTCCTATCTGGAGCTCTCCCAGGCTACATTTCCTGTCTCAGCTTCCCTTCTCTTTATTGTCTTTTTGGTTTTGCTTTTTTTCTTAGCCAGTCCCCAGACTCATAAAGACAAGGGGGAATGGCTTTAAAATGAAACAGAGAGATGCAGATGAGGCATTAGGAAGAAATGCTTCCCTGTGAGGACGGTGAGGCCCTGGCACAGTTTACCCAGAGAAGCTGTGGCTGCCCCATACCTGGCAGTGTTCAAGGCCAGGTTGGACGGGGCTTGGAGCAACCTGCTCTAGTGGAAGGCCCCTTCCAACCCAAACCATTCTATGGCTCTGTGACGCTGTTAGGCAGGTAGGTTTAGGTACGCGGGACGCTGGTCACAAGGGGCCCCGAGGGTCCGCGTTCAGGGTGCGAGGCTGGCAGGTTTTGAGGGCCCGCTGATCCCTGCTCTCGTCCCGCCGCGGTGCACGCGGCAACGGGCAGCGTTTGCTGCGCAGGCTTCCGCTGCTGCCCCGCTGCAGGCGCCTCTCCCCGCTACAGAGCACCCGAGCACCGCACCGGGCACGGCCCCACCAGCGCAGCGGGGGGCGGCGCTTCCCGGGGATGCCGGCCCCGGCCGCCCAGCTACCTGGAACTCGAGGGTGCATTTGGTGCCCTGGGCGATCTCCTCGTAGAAGCACTGCTTGGCGTTGTCGGGCAGCTCAAACGTGATCTCGGAGGCCCGCGCCGCGCAGGCCGCAAGCGCTAACACAAACAACAACGGCATGCGGGCCCACGGCCCCGAGGCCCGGGAGCCCCACTGCTGCATCGTCAGGCGCGGGGAGAAGCGAGAGGGGACCGCGGAGCTAGGCGGGACAGAGCGCGGCCCGGCGGCAGGCGGCGGCGTGGCGGAGCGGCCGAGCGGGCAGGCGATGCACCCGGAACCACTCGGCCTCCGGGACGGTTTCCGGGTGAAGCCCTCCCTCCCCAGCCCGCGGGAGGGGTTGCAGGCGTGGGGTGCGGGGCCGCCGTGGCGCGCCCCCCGCTGGCGGGAGGGCCGGGTGCGGGTGTCCGTGGGGTGTGAGTAACCTGGTCTTTGGTCCCGAGAGGCAGGATCTGGAGCTGGAGTAAGGCGAACGCGAGTGAGAGGTACCCGCAGGGCGCTCTGCGCTGCGGGACTCGAATGCGTGGGATCTAATCTGAAGGGTTCTGCCTCACAGGTCGTGAAAGATTCGTTGCTCCAGAGGTCAAAACTCATCACTGTGCTCATACTGACTGCGGGAATGTCGGCTTTAAGTTCTCCTCCAGTAAATACTCAGTTATCTTTACAAAACAAAGCAGATTCCAAAGAGGAAACAAAGGTAACTCCCATACCTATGTTCAGTTTAAGTTTCGTGGTAAATCAGGCAGAACAGGAAGAAGAAAACTTGGCTCCAGCCTCCCAGGCAGGAGAATGATGGGTGACAAGGGGTAGGCCTGGCCTCCCATTTGATCCCCGTGGAAAATGGCCTGACTGCATGTGAAGTGCTGAAAGCAGCACCACGCAGGAATGTGGCTTCCTCATCCTTCAGCCTCAGCCTGAGTCGGCTTGTGGAGCCTGTGAATTTGATTCACAGCACTGCACAAGGACCCTGGGCACCTGAGGACTGTAAACTGTCAGAAAAGAGACACCCAGAACTCGTCCGTTGAAGGCTCTGCTAGATTTGCAGGTGTGGATTAACAGATGCTTTACCAAGTGGCAGATACTTTACGAAGTATCCACCCCATGTTACCCACCTACAGATGACCCTCAGACCTCTGCTGTTTTCATTCAAACACTGGGTTTGTTGCAGATGGCAGTTAAGTTCTGGCTAATAGTTGAGGTTGCTAAAAAACAGATTATAGATCTGTGCCAGAGGAGGCAGCTTCAGCCATTTTGCTTAAACCAGTGACTGCAGGCTTGTAGGACCTGTGTACCTGTGCAGAGTGTTCCAAATCACCTTCTTCATGTGGCAAGAATTGCATTTCAGGAAGACTCACTCTGTGATTTTTCATTGCAGCTTAAGTGATCCTGTGCAATCTAAGGTTTTTCCTAGTTTATTCTTTCCAGCTATTTTCTTAAAGCCTCACTAAAAAGGCAAAAATCAAGCTTACCTGAGAAATGACAATTGGTTATCTGTCACCAAATAACCAGCCAAATAAAATGGAAGGGGAAGGAGGCATTATAAAACCAAGGCAATTCCACAGAACAGGCAAGAAACGTGTCTGGTGGCACCACCAGAATAAGCAAAACACAGAACTTTTCCTGATCCCCATAATAAGTAATCAAACGCAGGTGTGATCACTTCCTTTTCTTTTGAATCAAGGACACAGCATATAAAATATCAACTGAATGAAGAAGAAAGGAGGCAAACTGCCTCCATGGAGCTCTCAAGCCCAACCATGTTGGCTTTGGTGACTAAGGACCACCAAGTAGTGCAGCCATCATCCCTGACTATGTAGCATCAGCTCCACAGTGGTGTGTGCTAGCAGTTCATCTGTGATATATTTCTTAAGGACTTACTTGTTTTGTATATGCAGTGATAATGATTTAAGAACTAGTAGCAACCTGAACTGTTTATGAGCAACAGTACTACTTTTAAAGCTTGAAACTGGCTTGATTTGCTCATTTCCTAAACATGCCAATCATGGTGATGTCCAATTCCGTAAATCATATATGAAATTCTATATTAATTTGTAATACTAAGGATCTGAATCTTTGTACTTGTTTATTTCATTATATTTTTTATGAGTTAACCGGTTAATGATTGGTAATCTTTACAGGGAATAAAAAAATTAGGTTGCTGGTTTTCCAGGTTGCTGGTGCTGCTGTTACTGTTACCAAATTCTTCCCAGTTTCTGTTGTTCTGTCTCCATGTCTGACTATCCTGTTTGTGAAGTAATAAAATTTCACATGTTGTCTTTGTTGTCTTACTCCACAAGTAATATTTAAATGTTAAATGCTATAAATGTATTTTAGAGGGAGTTTTTCTTTCCTACTGGACAAGTTATTTAATTGGGGTTAAGACTCAGTTTCAGCACAGTTCTTTCTTGAAAAAAAGCCTACACACATAGCATGCATTGCTTTATCTTGTTACTCAGACTCACCTAACATGGTCAAGCTTCAGCATTTCAAGTACCTCAGCTTTGGAAGTCTTTGCTTTAAGCTTGCTTTGACAGATTTTACATAAATAATAGACCTTGATATCCAGATATTAATTCCTGCTTGCTTTCTGTTACAGTGCTCAATTTAATAGATTAAAATAAGCCAATCACGTTAGAATACAAATTAATCTCAATTTCCACTGTCCTTCATACATGAAGCAGCAGCCCTGAACAACTTGGGCACCTGCAGAACACTTGAAGTGCATTCAAGTATACTAACCAACAACTAACAGTTTCTCCCTGTTCAGTGTGATTTGTGCAAAGTCATGCTGTGAAGGAAAAAAATCACCAGACCTTAAAACTCCTTGAATTTATCCTTTCCTTTAAGGTTCAGTGATTTTCTAACCTCTGTTCTCAAAACTGCAGTGAAGAAGAAATGAGCTTGTTTGTGTTTAAAAAAATTCAAGGAACATTTCTGTGCTTGTGACAATTGATTACATAAATTCCAGAACACATCCAGGCAGGACACCCCAAGATAATAGTGCATTTAAATAAATATTTTAGATGAAAAACAGATTTAGCTGCTCCCAGAATGAAGCATTTACTGCATTTGCATGTACAGATTCGCAGGGGAAGAGGCTGAGCGCTGCTGCCAGTACAAGGAGTTGGCTGTCATGGAATCACAAGAAGGGAGATTATTAGAAAAGTTCTGACCCTTGTACTGTCTGAAATATCCCCCCTGAGTTCCTGCAGACACCCAGCTTTTATTGACAAGAAGGATTTGTCAACCTGTATGCATGGAAACATTGTACTTTGATTTTCAACTTTGTTAAAAACTGTATTTGTAAGTAAGAATTTCAAATGGATAACCATTTGTTTCAAAATGTCAGTTCTGTGGGGTCTTTTCCCCTTCTCCTTTGCTTCTCTCTCTTCCCCTTCCCTTTCCTCTTCCCCCTTCCTCTTCTCCCTTTCCTCTTCCCCCTCCCTCTTCTCCCTTCCTTTCCCCCTTCCCTTCCCCTTTCCCTTCCCCTTCCCCCTTCCCCCTTCCCTTCTCCCTTCTTGCCCTTTCCCTTCTCCTTCCTCTTCTCTCTTTCTTCCTTCCTTTCTTTCCTTTTCCTTTTCCTCTTTTCCCTCTTTCCTTTTCTCTTTCCTTCTTTGCTACCTTTTGCTCTTCCCGTGGCACACAAGAGGGAGCTCTTGGTCACAACTTTCCTTTGCTCTTCCCAGTTCTTGTTCAAAGTATATCCTGGCTTTTCTCACCTTTTCTTGCTTTCAGATTGGCCCTCTGAATTCAGTGATAAATGGATATTGGAAAGCTAACACCAAGAAATACAACAAGTTGCAGTCTCAGCCATGCATAATGTAGGTGTAGTTCAATAGAATGCATTACAACACCCAAGGCTTATGCTTTGGTCAGGCAGTGAAAACCACGTGTCACTTCAGGTGCAAGTACTCCCTATATGTAACATAGAGAGATCTCAATCAGAGAGGCTTATGAACACCTGTATCCTGAGCAGGGAGCTGCAAAAGCTGTTCCATGAGAAATGAAGAAAAGTTGGTCCATGGGAAATGACATCTGTGGCAAACATGGCCTGCTCACAGCAGTGGGCAGGAGTTAATCTCTGATCAACATTCACAGCTCTCAGTCCTCTCCAGGGACAAGCACCCACACCAGCCTTGTTACACAGCGTGTAGTGCTGGGGTGAGGCAGGAGGGGCCACCCTTGATAAATCAGTTTCTTTAGGGCTTAGGGGGTTCAGGATGTGTGAAAGGCTGTTTGCTCTATGTTCTCCAGCTGAACGTGGACTTCAGTGGACTGTGTGAAGGGGAGAGATCTGGGGAAGGGCTGAAAAACCTCAGAAAGAGGCAGACATTGAAAGGTTGCCTGCACTGAAGGAGGTAGGAACCCTGAAATATGCCCTGGGCAAATATTAAGTGAAGAATCTGAAGAATCCAGGCATCCTTCCCACAACACTCCTCCCAGTGGCTCACCTTATGTTTGGTTTTGTTTTGTTTGTTTTTTAATCCCAGTTGTGGCTGTATTGTGATAACACTCTTAACACTTCATGAAGAAAAACACTTTCATATGTGCACCTTCATTCACTCAGATTTAAGGTTCTTACAATATGCTATGAAACACTTGGGCTTGTTTTGGGTAGGGTGGAGTTAATTCTCTTCACAGTAGCTAGTAGGGGACAATGTCTTGGATTTGTTCTGGAAACTGTTGATAATATGTCTTTGTTACTGCTGAGCAGTGCTTACACAGAGCCAAGGCCTGTTCTGCTCCTCACCCCACCAGCGAGCAGGCTGGGGGTGCACAAGGAGTTGAGGGGACACAGCCAGGACAGCTGATCCTAACTGACCAAAGGGGTATCCCACACCATATGGTGTCATGAGCAGCATAGAAAACTGGGGAAGAAGAGGAATGGTGGGACATTGGGATTGATGGTGTTTGTTTTTCCAAGTCACCATTAGGTGTGATGGAGCTGTGGTGTCCTGGAGATGGCTGAATACCTGTCTGCCTGTGAGAAGTGGTGTATGAATTCTTTGTTTTGCTTTGCTTGCATGCATGGCTTTTGCTTTACCCTTTAAACTGCCTTTATCTCAACCCATGAGTTTTCTCACTTATACTTTTCCAGTTCTCCCCCATCCTTCTGGGGAGGGTGGGGGGAAGTGAGCAAATGGCTGTGTGGAGCTTTGTTACTGGCTGGGGTTAAACCATGACAACAACTAATAAAAATAGTCAACTCTTTACAACTGTATGTAGTCAGACTAATAAAAGATTCTCTCTCCAGGAACTGTTTCGGTTAAAGCACTTCAAAAAATATTGTGGCTTCATAAGGATTGGACAGGTATTAAAGGGCTAAGAGCACCTTTATGCAAAAATAATTCTTTATATTTTTCTTTTCTGTTACATACCTAAATGGTTCTTCCCCATTCATAGTAATCCCAGCTGTTCATGCTCTGTATACAGCTATGCTGTGAGAAATGAATACGTTGGTCTGTTACTTTCTGTCGTGCTGCAAGCAGCATGACAGAAGCTTTTAAGCATTAATTATAAATTATTATCAATTGTAATCGTTTAAGCAGCAGTCAATTGAACAAATAAAGCTTTTAGGATGATTGTCTCTCTACTAAATATGCTACAGTTAATATTTCCCTGAGGGATGCAATACAGAATTTCATGTGAGTGAATAAGTATACCAATCTGGTGGTACACTATGTGGCTACCCAAGTGTAGTCTGTTTGGTCAAACCTCATCTGTCTTAATCCTGGATAAAAGAACACAAGATACTGAGTATTAAAATATACCAGACAAACATCAGTATCTTGAGTATCTTCAATATTCCAATCCAGCGCAGGTTTCCACATTTCATCTTAGACATAGCCAATACAGCAGCAATGTTATTAATATCTAGGAAAGAAAAACAATCAGATATGCTTTGAATCAGCTGGGATTTTGTTTTGTGGCTTTTCTCATTTGTTCTGTATGCTCTGTTGCTTTTAAGATGTTTGACATACCGGTACGTTCAGGCATTCTTTCAGAAAATGGAAACATCTGGAAAAGTGATATATTGTCAAGGTGTTTAAAAATGGGAGTCCAAGCCTGGATATTGCAATTTGTAAAAGGTGAAATCTAGGACAAGATCATCTATTAAATAAATCCAGGAAAAAAAACCCCACGTAGTCGTGTCATGTGTAGGTAACACAGGAAAGAGAATCAAATGCATTGCTTGAGGTGGAATGAGAATAGGAAAAGCAGATTAAGGGAAAAATCAAATACCTTAGGTGTGATTGAAAATAAGAACATCAGAACCTGCTACCTAGGAGCTCACAGCAATTGTAAAATTGCCTTGACACTCTGCAGAACAGGATACAGCCACATGAATGTGCATTTAGGACTTACAATCAGACAAGGAAAAATGGCAACTCTTTATAGTCATTCTTCTCCTTTTAGCTGTAAGAGAAGTGAAGGGTCTGTAAAATGTATATTGCAGTGGAAGTCAGGCTTGTACAATTTTTATATGATTCCCAGGTAAGTTGTGAATGCTCCATCCCTGGCAGTGCTCAAGGCCAGGTTGGATGAAGCCTTGGGTGACATGGTTTAGTGTGAGGTGTCCCTGGTTATGGCAGGGGGGTTGGAACTTGATGATCTTAAGGTCCTTTCCAACCCTAACTATTCTATGATTCACCAAAGCATTCAACAAACATAGCTGGCAGGTGAAGACTGGCTAGAAATGCTCAAAATTTGGGTGAAAGATGATGGCTTCTAACTACCAAAGGGTTGTCTACCATTGTCACTAGGAAAATGAGAGAGGGACGCTCTTTGACCAGTTACACAAAATGTTTCACAAACATTATGCTGATATGAGTGTGTCCAAAAAATCTTGGTTCTAAAAAGTGCCTGAGTTTGTAGTTAAGACACAGTGGTCTGGAAGTAATAAAAAGAGAAATAGGAAAGGATCAGGAAACCCCAC
This sequence comes from Agapornis roseicollis, assembly GCA_002631895.1. Classification (NCBI taxonomy): domain Eukaryota; kingdom Metazoa; phylum Chordata; class Aves; order Psittaciformes; family Psittacidae; genus Agapornis; species Agapornis roseicollis. Next base: position 29,300 of record NDXB01000112.1, read on the forward strand.
AAAATTATTCGCTCACAAGAAGACGAGTAACATGCTGACTATTTTGGAGCACAGAGCAACCTGGGATTTCACATGATGAATGAGTTGTGGCTGTGACAGGAAATAAGCTGTTGAATCTTGTGTTTCTTTTTCAGAAAGAGAAAAATGCGTGCACGCAGCATTTCTTTCACCCACTTGTATAGAAAAAAATGTGAATTAATTAATAGGCAAGAGGTACAAGAATACTGTATGCCTCCCTCATTTGTTCTGCAACTAGTTCATATAAACGCAGGTATAGAAACCTAAAAATGAACTTATTTGTGTCTAAATCCAAAGCCTAATTTGATGGAAACCTCAGAGAATATGCCCAGAATGCAGAATTTCATAAAATGGTTCTCTTTGCTACAAATTGGCTCAGACTAGAAGCCTCTAAAAAAGAGCCTTACCACATATGCACAGAGCTTTCTCAGTGCAGATTGCTCAAGACTTTGAGCTGGGAGCCTGGAGGCAAAACTGAACAAAAGCCTGTCTGCTTAAGAAGAATTTGTTTCCAGCAATCTCTGTTCAACAATGACAGAACTCTGCCAGCCACATGAGGCACAGCAGGAGGAAGAGGAGAATCCAAGGGGAAATTTGGCTCTGTACCTGCTGCATCCTTAGTCATGCTTTTTGAACAGAATTCAGCTGTCAGCCATGTGGAAGACAAACACCTGTGAGGAAATACAGAAACAGCTGGTACTAGGGGTGATACTGCAACCAGCATCTGCTGTGATCTTTACCAAGTACTGCTGTTCTGTTAGGTGAAAACAGTAATGCAAATCTTGTCATAAAAACTAGTGCATTGGGATGAAGACAACCAACAGGCATCTGAGACAAAATTCCTTGGAAAGAAAGAACAAGGATGATGCCATATTTTAATGAATTCATCATCATTGGCACAGTTCTTTATCTTGAACACAGGGAAATAGTAACACTGACGGACAATTAAACCTGCTCACTTTCTTCCTCTTAAGTTTTTTATTCCAGACTCATACTTTCTGTTTCATCCTCCTACAATTTCTTTGGTAAGCATCTTCTCTGGCCCTTGAAAAGATATTTTCAAAGTATTTGCTTAGATAATACACCTAAACTTTAATTGTTTATTGTTTGTCTTTATAAGGGAGACTGTAAAGTCTATGGACCTTATCACTATGATGTAAAACAAGTAGCTATCACTAAGTTAATAGGTAATCAGGGTTTATACTAGAACTACGAAACATCTCCATGCTTGTATTTTGAATTATGTATCAAAAGCTTTGATGGTGGTTGGTACTTAATCACAGACTTGGGATGATATATTTGTGCCAGTCTGCAAAATTAAATGCATACCCATAGCTGCCCTCGAAAGATCATTCCAGTAACTTCTGTTGGCAGTTTTTCAAAGCAGAAAGGGAGAATTATAAAGAGGCTGTGGGACGGAAGCAAGACCAAGAGTATAAGGATTGCTTCAACAGCTGGGTTTGCTTCAACAGTTAGGTTTGCTTATGGGCAGAGAAGGAAATGTTATCACAATATAAAAGATGAGTGAGAGGCTGGAGCTAAAGTCAGTCTACTAGGAAAGATACTTATTTAACCTTTTGAGTGCTTCTAGATCTTCCTCATGCTAGGAAGTGCAGTTGTCTATTTCTTAATTTCTCTTTATAACTGAAGATACTGTTTCATTTTCAGTACAAAAATAAGATAGACTGAAAGCTGAATATGGTATGACAGTATGTAGTTGTTTAAGTTTTAAATAGAAATACCTTCCTCCCCCCCTCCCCCTACCCCCCAAGATTCTGGCTTAATGTTGTAATATGCTTTTAATTCATTTAATAACTTATCAAGGTACAGACAGGATTTTGAGAAGGCCTTTTTCTATATTAGATGAAACAGAAAGCCAATAGGAAGAAACACTGCAAAGAAAATAAAGTGTTTCAGCGTATTCAGGGGTTTAATTTAGAATACCTGTTCCAGTTTTAAAAGTCACAGGAGCCTGCATTTTAGTTCCAGAGGGCTCTAAAAATTGCACCTGTGGTTATGTTGGATAATACTGATGTTGATATCAATGAACTTTGTAGAATGAGGCTTTACAGAGGTTGAAATGAGTTCATGCTTTTTTCCTGGAATTTAGGTGTTCAGAGTACACATTCTGCTCATTTGTCTAAGTTAGATTTTATGTCTCCGAGTTGAATTTATTACTCACTAGTGAGGACTTAAAATAGTAGGGCTGCATCTGCAAAAATTATAGTAATCATAATTACTGCTACAAATAATGTACAAGTCTGGACACTAATACATGTGGTTCTGATGGCAAGGAGAATAGCTAGGTTCTTTCATTCAAAGATACCCTTTGTATTTGCACACTTTTAGTATACTAGAGGATGTGAAAAATGGGAGAACATGAGAAAACAACAATATTCTCTTTCCTTCCTGGAATAGTAGGTATGTCATGTATTTATTTACGTCCTTGAAGTGAGTTAGGGTTTAGACAAGTGATAAAAATAAAACCAAGGCTATGAATGATACTTTTCATAACAGTAACTTTACAAATTGGAGAAGGAACCTTCATAATATTACTTTCTTTTCCCCCCAGTATATATGTCCTTTTCCTTTTAAAACATATTGCTGTGTTTCTGCAGATTATCAGTAGCTGTTGACCGATTGTAAATTTTTGTGTGTGTCAAAGGACATGTGTTCACCTGTTCAGAATATTAGCCATATTAGGGGAAAAGAAATCCTGCATGGCTGTCCTCAAGAACATGTTTTATTTTATCAGTGTTGCATCAAGAGAGAGTAGAGGAAATGCTTTAGGCCTGATCTCACCTATCCAAGAAAATACAAAGGAATACGAGCAAGGGAAATAGATATATTGTTTTTTATTTTCTCTCTGTTACTTCTACAGTATTGCACAAATCTTACAACTTAGCAGAAAGATGAACCAGCCAAATAGGTCAAGTATCATTGCAGACAAGAGCTACTGCACTGAATATGATATATTAGATCAGAGGGTAGTGGCGTGTCAAAAATGAAGGTTTTCTTTATCCTGATTTCATAGCAGTAGGTTTTTAAGTTGCACATTTGTACAATTAGTATACGATTAAAATAGGAAGCATATGCAGTTATGTAATGGGTCATACATGGTTGCAATTGCCAAATCATTTGCACCTTAACAAAGGGTATGCAAAATGGAGCTGGTTTATGCTTGCTTTGCAAAATGAAATAGTAATAAAAGATTGGGAAGTAGATGTAATAAGAAACAGAGAGTGTAGGCAAAGGAGGATCTTAAGTTTCTCTTTTCTAATAAAAGTGTCTTGGAGCAGTGATTTTACAGACTGGTGTGCCTGAAGAAGGCTTGTCTCCTAATTTGTGCTATAACGTACTAATATGTATGCTTCTAAAGAAAGTATTCCCTCTGTCTTTCCCCCACAAAAAGAGAGAAAGAACTGCCATCCTTTCTAGACCTCAGAAACCAGTGGTACAACTAGCAAACTGGATGATTATTTACTTTAACTGTAAAACACAAAAGTCACTTGTTTCAAGACTCACTAAGGCGAATCTGTTTCCCCTGTGAAGAAACACATGTAAAAAGAAGATATATTTGAATATGTAAGGTTAACATTTACCTTCCTAAAATTCCTTCATTGTTTCACTATATCATTCCACTTTTCCAGCATATCAAGTGTAAGGTCTCCCAGTGATAGTTCTCATCTTCCTGAAATGATGGTCTTCTGTCCAGTTCGTATAATTTTTGCAATTGTTACAGCATGCCTAGAGAAGACATTCAAAGATTTCTTTCAAACTTTAAAAATCTTGTCTTCCCCCACCCCCATTTTTGCTTTTGGCCCTTTTGGGCAGATCAACAGAGATGTTTGGTTCAGTAAAAGCAGTAGTGCTGAAAATAGAGTATGAAGGTTATCTAGTATGGCATAGTTTGGAGCGCTCAGTAAAAAACAGTGATTCAACAGACTGTGGGTGAAATCCAGGCTATAAATTAAGTTAGTGACAAAATTCCTATTGACACCCTTATGCCAGATGGTCTCCCTAAATACCCAGTAGGCAATTTGAGACATGGTAGCATAATGTATTCGCTGCAATAACAAAGCAGTAGATTCCCATTGCAGGACCCATTGGAGCACAGCACTGAGACTCAGGTTGGTTAAGACTTAAACTTTGATTTTATCTGCTTCTCAAACAAAGGCTCACCTGAACTATAGTTGCACCTCTGCCAGCCAATTAAAGTAAAAAAAAAGGGTTTTTTAGTGCTTTAGATGAGATTGCTTACCTTCTATTTAAGGACATACACAAGTAATACATATGTAAAAATGGAGCTTTTCCTTCCTTCCTGTAAGTGAAGAACACTATCCTTGTGTCCTAGGGCACCAAGCTTGAGAGAAGCTGCAAAGTTTGTTTGTGAATTAGTTAATGTCTACATTATTTCACTTCAGAAATTAAAATCCTCTTTATTTTGTGAGTTCTGGGCATGAAGAACAAAGGAAATTGTGACTCCAGAACAGAGAACAGGAAAAAAAAGTTTTAGGAAGAGAAAAATAATCTTTGTTATTTAAAATGTTGGGGGTGGGGACTGGCTGTTTTTGTTTGGTTTGCTGACTGCTGTTTGTCTTCAATAATAAATTACTGTAATGAAAATTTCAGGGAAGGACTTATCAACATTGTGTCTGTACTTAGGAACTTGTGGTGATACCCTATTTTTGTTGAGCAAGCTCCCAAGTCCAGTGTTTGTATCTTACACTTCTCAGGGTCGAATAACAAATATCCTTCTATTCCCATTTACAACCTCCATGTCAATTAAATTTCTGACTCCCTCTGCAGCTATATGGATACGTCATCCAATAGTCAATGCCCTCTAGTACTTCATGTGTACCCAACGTTTCCACACAAAAACAACCTTCCAAATTGCTGGTGATCTGGACAACAGCCATTTCACCCAGCTAAAACCATCCAATCTGTTTACAATGACACACTGTGCTCATGCACACAAAACATGCATTTATGCTGATTAAGCACAGGTTTTTTTGTCAGCAGAGTGTGCACAATCAAGCGTATTTGACACAAAAACAGAAGCATAGATTGGTTTACTCAGTTAAAGGCTTTGATTTGCTACTACAGATATTAGGTAGAGCTAAAGGAATCCATGGTGCTTGTGAATCCTGATTTACTTTTGGCCTCTAAAGCAGAATGTTAAGGGTAGGCAGGAATTTCTTCACTGGCACAAGCAGAGGATTGAGTTCCTGAAAGCAAGAGGTGCATTATTCCTCTTAATAACTTTGCTTCTTCATACAACCTTCCCTTGCTAGTCTGACATAAATAGGCTTCTACATATTCATTATGCGATATGAAGCGCCTCTGACTGCTTCAAAGGGACAAAACATTAGCTGCAATCTATAGGAGCTTCTCTGAGACATACTCAGAAAAGGAATCCTGTCCTTGTTCAAGGGCATAAAGTTTTCTTTCATATTTCATCCATTTTGGTAGGTGGATGAAGCCCAAAAAAGGTAGTTGTTAGAAAGAATACGTATATTTTCTAACTATTCCTTCAGGATGTGCCTGCCACCCTGAGAGTTGGAAATAGTCAAAATACTTCATTCTGTCCAAAATATTGTTACAAAGGTAGTAAAAATTTTTATGACCATTAACTTGAAACCAGTGCAACGATTTAGCTATGATCCTCAAAATTACTGATCAACATTTTTCACCTTGTCAGCTATTTGTTGTGGCAAAAATTGAGGAAACAGCTGCTTAGATGCATACCAAGAAGCTTGTTATCATTGCAAAAGTGAAGTGTGGAACTGCACAGCAAAAGAGCTAAAATAGCTTTTTACATTCTGGTTTTTCTGTTTTTGGCAGTTACCACTTATTTCATTGTTAAACTCAACCTGGTCACGCTTCCTACTGCCTTAAAAAGCATTCTTGTTCTTTTTTTTTTTTGGGGGGGGGGGCTTAAGCATTTGCCACATTCCCAACTGTTACAAGAAATTTAAGCATACAGGTTGGTTTACTCAGGTGTTTTGGCTAACAAAGGTCAAGAGGACTGGGTTATAAATATGTAAATGATTAATTATAGCGTGTGTTCCTTTTACTGTGATACTGAGAATTGCACAGGAGAAGAGAGGCTACGGTTATTTTCCATCTGTGCTGGAGTTAACTGCCTTGGTGCAAGAAGGCATCTGCTCACTTGCATTGGTTCCTTCCTGCCAGCCACTCGAACATCCACAAACATCCACAAACATCCACACAAGGCCAGGTTGAATGGGCCTTTGAGCAACCTGCTCTAGTCGAAGGTGTCCCTGCCTGTGACAGGGGGGTGGAACTGGATGAGCTCTAAGGTCCCTTCCACCCTGAACAATTCTATGATTGTAGGAAAGAAATAATGTTACACAGAATTTTCTATGATTAGAATCCATGCTCTTCCTATGAAATAGAGCCTTGGTTTAAAGTGCTGTAATACCGAATACACTAGGGATGTCAGTCTGCCATTTCATCATATGCTTTGATGCAAATGCATGTTTACAACAGCAAGGGACTTTGTTGTGGTTTAAAACCAGGACAGACTTTATGCAGAGCTGTGAGCTCATAGCCTCAGGTGGTTGATCCTGGAGCATTTAACACATGAATACTCCCACTGAGTTCAGTGGGAACATTTCTGAGCTTAAGTAAAGCTTGTGATTAATTAGTTGTGTATTGGTGTCTATCTGACTACCTGGCAAACAAAAGACTCCCAGAAAACATGCTTGTCAGTTTTGGGTTAAACCTACTGCTCCATTGTGGTACCTTCTGAGGTTAGGCATTAGCTGTGGGGTAAAGATAAGGGATATGGGGCAGATCCCTCCTTGTGCAGCCTTTGACTTTTCAAATTGTGGTGGTTAATTGCAGAGGTCTTTCATACGGTGTCAGGCTTGGGATATCACTGACAGGGTAGTGTTGCACTCAAACTTAACATGTTCCGTTTCTGAGTGAACGTTTGGATATATTTTGGGGCTCTGGGAAAGGGCAGGCTGCCCCCCTCTGAATTTGTCTGCAGAACTTGGGCTGAGGTAGTCTCTCAGTGGGGCTTTGGGGGCTGCAGTGTGGCTGACTGGCAAATCTGGACCAAAGAGCAGGCTTAAACTGTGCTGAACTGACACTGCAGACATATCCAGGGCATGTAGCACTTGCGTATGCTTCCCTTTGCAGAAGGGGGATCACCAGCAACAGCTACTGCTGAAGCAGAGAACTTTTAATATGCTAGATGCTTTCTTACCAGCACCAAGATTAGCACTCAAGGAAAACCTGGAAGAGCAAGCAAAGAAAGCTTATAGAAGAAGCAAAAACTGTGAAGTATCTAGCTTTGAAAAAGGATGTGTAAGAGCCAGTAGTGAAAGCCATGCTAATGTTCTGGCATCCAAATGCAACTAGCAACCTTTAACTTTATGCCAGTTCAGCATTGGGTGTGAAGCTCTTGGCAGTTTGCCTCCACTTCACAGCATTTTTAGGTTTGGAGACAGAGGGAGAGAGACTGCAGAGACCTGAGTATTCAGAATATTTTGTAAGTCTCTCTTCTGTTTCTCTTTTCTATTTGCAAGAAACTATTCATACCTTTTGGAACTATGGAGGATCTAACTCGCAAAGGTCAGGTTAGGGAAACAAACCACATCCCCAGTTTATTTTAAAGTGCGATTTAGAAGAATTAAACTGTATTTTGTGCTCCCTATACATAAAAAATATTTCTCATCAAGCAAAGGTACTACTGGATGTGTTTTTCAGGAAGTGAGTTCTCTTTCCAGCTTGAAACATCAAATTTGCCTGTTAAGAGACATGATTTTTTAACACCTTTCCCTCTCCCAGAAATATCAGATACTGATTGGAGCATCTGGAAATAAATGGTCACAGCTCCTAAAAAAAATAGGAAAAGTAAAAACAGAAGAACATTTATTTATTTAATTTGTGTTTGACCATCAAATACATCATGATGCTTAACTTGATGCTTCAACCAAAATAATTTTAGTGTGTATCTAATGTGTGGTATAAAATCAGAAGTCCTTTCACTAATTAAATATCCTGTTTCTAAAAGTTTAAGTTAAAGGAACAAAAGTATCTTTGAGATCCTGATAATTACTGATTTGCTCAGAGGTCTTCTGCCTGACTGCTGCTTATTGCTGCAGTCCTCCTGTCACTTGGAACTGTGTGTGGAAGAAGAGGGAGGGCAAGATGTCCTTCCCAGCATCACTGCCGCAGACCTTTGCTGCAGAAGGCCCAGTTGGGTAGAGAGGGTGATTTAGAAGCAGCAAGATCAGCAATGGCAATGCCTGCCTGCAAACCTCAGGTCACCAACATGTGAAAGCATTCCACTGGACCTTTTCTTCTTTGCTTGTAATACCATGCAGTCGTGTACACTGATTTTGGTGCCTGAAGTACCAGCTTTTATTGCCATTATCTTCCTCTATGGGCAGCAGAGCCCACAAATTTAGTCCTTTGATTATTCCAGCATCACTTTGGGAACCTCAATGCCAAACACGACTATGCTACTTCAAAGCAGTGATCCTGCAGGAACATATTGTGGCAGCTTTACAGGCTTTACTGAGAGCAATAGTGTATCCCACAATTTGCTAATACACATGCCTGATTTTTCCCACGCTGGTTTGGAGAAGGAGGCAGAGCAGCCAGGACACTCATTTTTCCACGTTGGCAAATCCTATATACCCTGTTTGGTACTATTCACACTGTTTTGTTCTCCTGCATGTCTTGAATAGGATTAACAAATAGATTTTTTCCTTTAAGCTCCGATGAACTTTACTAAGATACTCAGAAACTGCGTCAGAAGTTTTAAATAGTCTTTCTTACTGGTGGTTCTCTTGGCACCGTAAGTTCTTGCCGTAACAGAGGCGCTGACACTTTGACAGTGGCAGTTCTTGTTCTATATTACCGTCAGAGTGTGTGAAATATTAACTTTAAAGCAACCTAGGGGTTTTATTTGCTGGTACAGATCTCTTTAAATATTGACCTCTTTAAACATTAAACATTAAGGACAAACACCTCAGAACTGATGATGCAGGGGTTGCAAAATAAATTACTGTTTAAACAGTGGAATGTGCAACATGGCAGTTGAGAGCAGCTGTCAGGGCCACCCTTTGGAAAGTGCTCTCGCCAGCTGCAATATTGGTGCTACCAGTGGTTTCAGACTTTTTTCAGGAAGCACGGTCATCACATAAGCGTACTGATGAATTGCTTTAATAACTCCAAATCAATCTCTTATTGTCTGTCCTCTGACTTAGGGAGAGATTTTACTTTGTGAGTTATTACTTTGTGAAGAACGACATGGTGCTGGCCATTTGGGCACACCAAAATTAAAAGTGTGTGAAACTCAAGAGTTTTAAAACTTCAGTAATGAGGCTTTTATCTCAGTAATGTCCTCTCCAGGTAACAATCTATTGGTCAGATCTTTGCTTCTTGAAATCACTTTGGCATTTGTGTCAGAGAGCTTGCCAGGGTCCAGTTTCAATTTCCTTGAGTCAGACACCTTGGCTGAAGAAGGGAGCACAAAGCCTCAGCCATTGCCATCCCCTGTCTGAGTTTTCCTGCTGCATCTGTGTCTTTTTCACTACACTTGAAAAACAAGAAACAGCTGTTCTCTTGCACTTGGAAGAGTGTTAACAATGCTGTAGTTATATGCTATACATCAAATAGGTTTTACTTCAGTTCAGAAATAATCCTTTTGCAAGCAAGCTTGCCTCTAATCTAGTAGGAAGACTTTTAACAAGGGAAGAACTCACAATACCATACCCAGACTTGCCACTTACTGCAGGATGTACAACTCTGTCTTCAGGACAGAGTGATAAACTAGGATTCTACACTACATCTTAGGTGAGATCAAGCATGCAACTTAGAAGCAAACTTCCTGATTTTTCCCACATACCACCCTGCAGAGAGGTCTTAAAGCAATATTATGTGGATTACCCACAGATAACACTAATCTAGAAGATGTGCCCCTGGACTTGTTCGACCACTAATGAGTTTTCCATTCACAGGTCAGACCAGAACAAGTCTGAAGTAAACCCTACTGAAGTCAATATGTAACAGAATACCCAGTCCTGCTTCACTCCACAGATCCACTCCTACTGTGTTACTCTACTCATCAATATGCACAAGGTCTTCTGATACTCAGTTACCATCCACTAGATTTCCAACAGGAGTATCACCTTTGGTAGGTGTTGAATAATAAATAAACTAGCAGATGAAAAAACCACAAACAAGCAAACACCTTCCCCTTCCCTCCCCCCTCCCAGTAACAACAGCAATCAACCAGAAAACCCAAAGCAAAATAAGAGAAATGGTCTTGGGTTCGAAACGTAAATGCCACTTCTCTCTAATGTTTTGTCTTCTGCTACTGGAAAGCATGCAAAGGAAACACCAAGAACTAGGGCTTCCAGCCATAGGCAGGGCTAGGACTCAGATGATTTCAGTCACTATGACTTCATATTCTTTAGTGGACAAAATAACTACACATCCCAGGTGGAAGATCTAGGGATGGATTTTGCTATAAGCTCCAACTGCAAATTCAAACCTCAAGGATGAATTTTAATGACTACAGTAAGGATACTAGGCCAGGACAAATAACAAAATCCAACCAGCTATTTTCTGCACTTTATTCCAAGCCTTCAGTTTTACTAGTAACAAGGACTGACTGGAAGGATCTCTGTTGCCAAGGTGAGTGCATGGGAAATAGTTCCATCTCACACATCTCCACAGAAAGTGAGCCAAATGCCTACACTTTAGCTTCCTTTTGGGTGCTAGATTTTTCTGTATATATCCCTCCATTTATCCACATACATATGTTCTGAGCTCAGGCAGTATTTAGGAATTATTTCTGGCTCAGAAGTTTACATTTGTTCCTCCTATTTGAGCAATCTTGTGTTGATCTGCTTTAAATTAAGAACATGAGCTATACCTCATAATTTTAGGGAGGTTTATCCAAGCTGGTGTTCTAGCTAGTGGTATTCCCCTCAGCAGAAGCTAGTTCTCCACCTAAAGATTCCCATTTGTATCTTAAATTTCCATATTGTATTTCTAAATGAAGACTGATATGCTGAAAAAGAAGCTACCTGGAAGAATCTATTTCTATTTCAGACAGAGATCCCTCTTTGGCACCTGTGCTTATTTAGATGTCTTCCCAAGTCACTATTTTTCAAAGATACTGGGGTTCCATCCATTGTCTACATTTCCAGTGCTCTTAGGTCTTGGCATTTTAGAGAAGTTCTTTCTTTTCCTAGTGACCAAACAATTGCAGACCTTCCTACCAAGTACAACACTGAGGCAGGCAACAGGACTGCTATAAAGGGAATGTTGTTGCCTGCATATAAACAGGAATTTTACTGGGGCTGCTTGAATTTTAAAATCGAAGTGGAAGGTTACAGTCATCTGAACTGACTCTAGAGGACCTACGGACAAAAGACATAGGTTAATTCATCTGTAAATCTGTGCAGAATAGCGTAGCAATGGATGACTGTCTGAAGGGGAGCTGACTTTAGGTAACTGTTGGAAAATATTTTTCTGAAAACGTAGCAACTCTAAAATAGACGCATGCCCTTCCAAAGTCGATTAAAAAAAACCAACCCAGAACCCATCCAAAATTGTTGTATATAAGCACAAAGCAGTTTATCCCGCAAAAATCAACTTTCCCACAAACACAGGGCCTAGGACACAAAGATTTCAGTGTAATTTTCATGGGAGAATTTGGACTACAAGCCATCTCTGAGCAGACTGACAGCAGTGGCACTGATATTAATTCTTCTAGATGTCAGATGAGATGTTAGCAATTCTCCTGCTATGTTTGGTGGGACTTAAAATCCAAGATGAGTTACAATAAAAGCAGATAAATTCACAGCTTTAGCTGGTGTATCCCTTAATCCAAACAAGTCTGAATATTCAGTTTTGTGTTTGTGATCGTGCAACTCAAGATAATTGCTCCACTTCTGTCCCACTTCTCTTCAGTTGGTTATCACCTGCAATGTTTTTTGCAATATACATTCTTGAGACTATACTATACAGATAATTATAAGGTTGTATGTATGAAAACTATTTTCTTTGCATATATGAGGCTCTTCCTTTCCTACTGGCTCTTAAAAAGCCTGCTTCTCTTTCTTTGCCTCTGTCACTGCTATCTGTAGTTCACAGTCAGAAAGTCTTTACTTTCTGTAAAAAAGATTTTTTTTTACTGCAGCAGTAACAGCCTCAGTTACAGACACTCATGGAAGAGAAGCAAAACATCTCCAAAGCTGGGCAGCAGTTCAGCAATTATTTTTTTCTCTCTTCAAACCTACGAATAGTTCAAATCATCCCTGTATTTAACATTGGGGATATGGTTACCTGACTTAATTGAATCGGGACATTACAGGGAAAAAGCCTTTATTGAATTCTGACGTATCTACTACTTTCTGTTGGTGCTACCAAAGAATCAAGCTGAGCCTGTGACACTGAGTGCAATCAGCATTTAAAAAAGGAAACAGTACAAACCCAGATTCTTCCAGGTAAGGAAATCACTTCGCTTGGGGATTTATTTGGCAGAACATACAATATATCAGATCTGACTGAAGATCTGGAAACTGCTCTGTGTCTTGCTAATGCCTTTAAAAGGGAAACTTGCTCAAGATAAATACAATGACGACTGCAGATGCTTCATGAATGTGAATAAAAATGCAACCAACCAACTCACACAGCTAAGAACTGCTTTTCTAAGGCACACATCTGTACTCTTGGGCTGCCTGATGGTCAAACCTCAGAACACAAGCTTTCCTCCATCTGACAAAGAGCATTCAATTTTCAAGAGTCTATATGGTCAGCTTTCTAGCTGTGAAAGGCTGTTGAAGCATTTCAGGTTTGTTTTTCACACACTGTCAAAGATGTTTTGTTTTGGCTTGTGTGCTGCAGACCACAGAACAGAAATATCTACAAAGGCCCTATTCATGTTGGTAGCTAACTGTTGATTGACAACTCTTTCCTCTGTGTGCCGGTGAAAGCTGGCTGAACTGTAGCTTTGGCTGGAAGGAGCTGAAAGTGAAATTAAGCACCTGTTCCTAAATACCAGTACCAAATATCTGCAAATCTAAAGGGCCTTTTGTCAAAAGAGTACTGAGTTTCGGAAAGCTAGACAAGAAGGAAAGTGGTTCTCTTTTCGAGTTCTTTCTCTGTGCTTATTGGTACAAGATCCAACTCTGCCCCTGAAATTGAGGTAGATAGTTCTACCATCCTCATCAGCACAACATCTGACAAGATTTTTTTAGCTTCTGTCAGGTGTTTTCTTTCATCCCACAACAGCTCAGTGGAAGAAAGACAAAGTTAAAAATGTCAGCGCTTCTTATGTTTAAAATGTCTGTAGCAGGAAAAAAAAAAAGTTTAAGAAATAGACCTTGTTAAGTAATAAGACCTTGTTTTCTGTTCATGTCACCATAAACTTTGCCTTTTCAAGGCAAGAGATAAAACCTGAAGAAGTAGGCATGAATTTTTGGTATCATGTCTTTTTTTAAAAAGTGATTTCGATGTTTCTAAGTTGACTTTACATGGAATTGTTGGCTAAAAGAAATTCAGCAACGTTTCTAAGAAACAGCTGGCACTTTTACTTATTTCTAGTATTTTGAGTTTTCATTTATAAATCTTCACTTTTAGCTGCATGCAGCTGAGTATTGCAAGACAAACGTGCTGGACTTTGTCTTTCAAATGCATGGAAATAGCTTGGCATTTGCATGGGCCAGGATACTTAGAAAGGTTTCTGTTTATTTCAGAGGTAGACTTTCGAATGCTTGTACAGCAGGTGAAGCAGGATCAGCCTTTCTATTCTACAATAGAAGAGTATACCAGGAATAAGTGGTCTAAGCATACATTAGCATTTGTATTGTCTTCCTGGCATGAGAACAATTTATGTAATTTAATGTTTCAGAGTATTCTGACACATCAAATAAATGTGCAATAATTGACTCAACAGAAATATCAGGATGGTTATTTTTAAAAGGAGCTAAAGATAGTAAACCCAAGAAAAATAAAAACCAGCAAAAAGTGAATAGCAAGCTATTCATAAATGCACATTTCTTATCCAGCACTTTGACAAAATTTTGTGTGATATTCTGTTCTAATACCTTTTCCACAATCCTAAGTGTGTTAACTCTGAAAGAGAGTCTCCTTTATCTCAGGAATTTTCACCTATTCAGGTATTCCTCCATTTCTTGACATAGAACAGACTTTCTTGCTCTTCTCATTCTTTTAGAATTCAAAACACATTAAAGAGAAGACTGTGGCAGTCAGGCAGAGGAACCTTAGGTCAGCTTTTCATACAGTCTATCCTGATAAAGGTGGTGTTTCCTCACATTGCTTTAGTAAAGGTGCTTGTGTCATCAGCCTCTCAACAGTCAGCATGTCTATGGATCTCTTTGCAACCTTACCATCAAGATTTCATTTGCAACTGGTATTTTACGTTGTTCTGTCAGCCTTTTATTATGACTTTAAAGACTACATTCCTCCAATGGATGATTTCACTCTTGAAAAACGAAGTGACCACTTGTGGACATCTTATGGGCAAGATTTTGGGAGAACAATGGTAGTAAAAGAGAACTTTGAGTAGAAGAAATAGATTTAAATAGCAATTTTGTCTTTCCCTTTTTAACTTTTTCTTACATAAACTTAAACCTGCAAATCTTATAAAGGAGAACTATTTTAAAAGCTTTTGGAGGAAAATCAGGAAAATGATCCTACCAAAATAAAATGAGAGCTTTGCCTGAAGCTATGCAGATATCAATTTGGTAGGGCCTGTGTACACAAAATACTCTAAAGCTTAATTACTTATCTAGCTAACTAACTAACTTATTAACTAATTTACTAAATCCTTAAGAATTTTGAAAGGAAATTATTGTTCTGTGTATAGCTCCTTAAGTGATACTTCCCTAGAATGCTTTCTTTCTGCTTTATATTCATGTAAGTCTTACACATACATACCTGAATACTCTTTCAAATTCAGTTTTCACTGTTTTATTTATTTTTAATTCAGCCTATTCCGAAAGCTGATTCCCAGGTTGCTGCAGGAAAGGACTATTAACATCAGAAACACACTGCCAAATTTAGTACAACAGCCTTAAACATTCATAGTAAACTGCACAAAATGGCTTCAGAAATGCATACCTATTTCATCAGCATAACGTGGTCTCTGTCACAAGCATAAGAATATTTTAAATAGACCTATTCTGGACTGCTTTGACCACAGCTACTGCAGGTGAGCAAGGCTGTCTTAAGACTTCATCTAAATCCTCATAATCTTTTTTTTGCCAGTAAAGTTGATTCCTTTCTTCCTTGTGTCTGTTCCAGTACTTTAAAATTTGATCCAGGTTATCCATCTGGTCAGCTTTTTTCTCTTGCATGATGGGAGACACCTACGCACTATAAGTACATATGAACCACCTGTGGATCTGAACTACTTTTATTTGTTATTATGTGTATTTGTATTCTGCGATGCACAATGTTAGATATTACCCCAAGCAAATTGGAGTGGAAAAATTCTCAGTCGCCTCATCCAGGAGCAGTAAGAGGAGTTCCTCAGAACACTACAACCTCTGGCAGCTTTGAGCAAATAGTTTTTCTTTCTTTGCCTAAGGTTTTTGTCTCAGAAACTGTGTAGTAATATTTCCTTCACCTAAAATCTCTTCCTGTTTTTGTCTTCATACAATGTAAGCTCCCAGTGCAGGAAGCTTCTTGCCATGTCTTTGACTGGAACTGGAATGAGGAAACTCTGTCTTACCTTCTGCTGGAATGTTACTAAAATAAGTGCTAAGAGTAGTTGGCCCGTTCTGTTGAGGCCTTTCAAACTAACATTACTTTTGGCTGTTTTCAGCTTTTTCTCATTGTGCAAGATGGTAGGTTTAAATATGTTATTAAAATAAATTACTCTAACAGTTCCTGTATAAACATATCTAGTTACCACTTAAAACACAATTTTTCATGTCTAGGGGAAATTTCCAATAAGAACTGATGTAATACTTCTGCTTGTGAAGCAGACAGGCAAGGTAACCTTTGTCATCCCTGGGCTGCGCTGCAAAGCATATCTTTGTGTCAACAGGGTAAGCTGACGTGTCCTCAGCATTGATGCAAGCATTCTGGCAGTTTGGAGAACTACAGTTTGCAAAATCAGAAGCTAGCTTTGTGACTTTCACTTGGGGTCAGATGATGGGTACAGACACCTCACTTCAGGTGAGCAAAAGGAAAGAAAATCAAATTTAAAATGAACCATGTATTTTCTACATGTAGAGAAAAGCCAAAGCTAATATGTATCCTGACCAAAGGCCAAACATTTAGCCTTGGCTGCATATGCTTGGCTCTCATTGTTGGCAATGTGTAAGTATATCGAAGGTCAGAACTAAACTCTAATTTGAGCTTAGTTCAATATAACCACAGGATTTCATCAGCTCCACCTAAGTCTAATAAAGTAGAACTTAAGCCATCATACCACTAATCGATGTGTTTCATGTATAAGATGCAGAACTTCATTTAAATAAATGGCAGCCCAAGGAAATGAAAGTAGGTGTAAACCAAATTAATGCCTTGCTGTACAAAATGTAAAAACCCCAGCCATTTATCACAGTGTAGCTTAGTTATTCTGAATGCAAAGACAGTAAATCTGAAGGAATAAGAGATGTACTAAGAAACCAGACATTAAAGCTACAGAAGCAGAAGCAACTGATGGGTTAGTTTAAGTCAAATGTTACCTCAGCTACAGCGCTAAAGCAAACAATCTTCATCCTTAAGTGCTGAAGAGTGCTGGACATTTCCAGTTGCATCCAAGAGAAAAGTGCACAAACTCCTCTCCAGTCCTTCTACCACTGAAGAGAGGAGTGTTTTCCCTTTCCTCCTGCCTTGAATTAGCATCCTCTGTTTCATCTGTGCCTGTCATGGCGTCAGACTACAGTGAATCTTCTTCTTCCAGAGCATCACAGTTTTTGTTCCACCCTCTGCCTTGGGTATCCCTTAGGAAGATGACTGTATGAAGCACAGGCTTTGACACACAACATGAGTTAATCCAAGGCTGCTTTGCAGCACAGGATCTGAAGTAAAGGTCAGCTCTAACTCCATTCCAGCAGAAACAATGCAGGGCAGCTGCTCTAGTTCTGCTCATACTTCTATGCATCCTATGAAGGCAGTCATGTAGGAACTGATGTTTACATTTATTTCTTGAATAAATTATTTCTGTTCCCTTGTTTATAAATAGGCATATATACAATCTGTATATACAGATATAGATACAATTCAGAGTTGGTTTGTTAGATGCACATTTGGTTGCATATAACAACCTGTCCTAAAATGGCACATCTCTTATTCTAATAATTTTTATTTAAAAACCCACAAAACTCTGGGCAAAGAATCTTTCTCATCCATTTGGGATGCACTACTTAACTTGCATCCCTAGGACAGGAAAAACTGCCCCTCAGAACCTTCCCAGCTTGCTTTTCTGTGAATATTTAGTTTAGCTGAGCTTATCTATTTAGAAGGTAGATTGCACTGTGAAAGCAGAAAATTAGTGCTGCCATGGAAAGTGTAAAATATTAAATAAATCTGAAGTGTTTGCATGTTATGAAACCGTTCTTAACTTTCTGTCTTCCCAAGTGGAAGTGGAGATTTGTGTATTGTGATGTGACATAATATGTGCTCTATTTTAAACTGTAATATGACTTTAAATATTTTACTACTAAAGGAGAAGGGCTAAGATCTTAAACAAGCCAGGCTTTGAGTAAGAGCCAGATGTAATTTTAGTGTAATGTCTTCCAGCTGTTAGAGTACAACATACCACAGAGTCTTTCCTGTTAGCTGCTAAGGTTCATGTTACCTTTAAACTTGAGCTGTGCCAGTCATAGAATAGAATCATAGAATAGTTAGGGTTGGAAAGGACCTTAAGATCACCAAGTTCCAGCTCTCTGGCCATGAGCAGGCACACCTCACAATAAACCATGTCACCCAAGGCTTCATCCAACCTGGCCTTGAACACTGCCAGGG
>NDXB01000113.1:0-24939 GCA_002631895.1 Agapornis roseicollis
TCAAAACACAGCTACTAAAGAGAAGAAAAACTGACTGCAACTGCTGAACCCAGGACACCTTCTTTTCATCCTTCCTTGCCAAACCTGCAGCGTCTCCCCCCTCACCTACCTCCTTTCACCACCTGCCTTTGCATTTACCACTTTCCCATGACATCCCCCCTTTCTTCACTGTCCCCTTTGCTGCCAACACCACCTCCTATATATCCAATGCCTGCCCTTTCCCACACAGCTGCTCCTTACCATCCACCCCACAACTACAGCCATCCACTGCTGTCCCATTTACTATTAGTGGTTCTCTCATCTTCCTTATTTACTGCTTTTTCTCACTGAGGGGAAGGGATCTTTTAGATGCATATTAATCTCCAAGCTCTGAGTGTTCCTTTGTTCTTCTTCATCACCTTGCTTTACTTGGTCCCATCACTCTCTTTTCCCCTTTCTATTGCTCTATTTATCATCTGGCATCACATCTATTTGTGGCTTCACATACCTGCTCATAACCTTGATCTGTTGCAAGATTATTCAGCCATTAGCCTTGCTGCCACTTCATGCTTCACCTTCTCACCCCACTTGCTAATTCTTCCCCAAGATACCACCTTATACACCTCCTCTTCCTCCTGGTCTTCAACCTTGTCCCTTCACTACACTTATTCTGCACATCCAAAGAAAAATCACAGCCAAGCCACAGTCTGCTCACAGACAGTTGTGTCACCATCCCCTCCCTCACTGCCCATATACATTGTGACCTGTTACTGCTCCCTTCCTAGCATTGCTATCTCTGTCTGTGGCATTATAACTACCCTGCCCCCCACTGAAGTCCTATGTGCATAAAATACAATTCTGAAAGTACCCATACAATTTATTTTCTCAAATTCCTCATTTGTAACAAGGCTCTTTGGCTCTCAGTGGCTCAGATTTCACTGCCAGGCAATGAAAAACCAACTACAAAATACCCTGTGCCTAGATTTTCAAAGTTATTCAAGCATGCATGAAATTGCCTCAAGGGCCCAGCTCAATTTTCCACCACCTGTGGGCCACCTAAGTTGGCTTCTTGTAATTTCTCTAGGCTGGTCTTGTTAAAGGTCTAAATACATGTGAAAATTGGACCACAGATTACATTTGAGACAGAAGGAAAAGAGGAGAATATTCTGGGTTTCTAAACAACATGAATGCTTTTGTAAAATGCACCGCTGGCTTCTGAACCCTAAAATAACTAATTATTGGACTAATAAGTTGATTATAGCAGAGGAGAAACATTACATTTAAGAGCTAAGCGTTATTAGTGAAGGTGTGAGTTTTCCTAAAGCATTCAGGTCATTGCTCTCTCCCACACACACTGCTGAAATGGGCTAAGCTCAAAAGTAATGTTGCACAAAAGATATCCAGGGGGTAGGTGACAGCATTACATTAAAAACCTACGGTACCTGGAAGGATCTATTATTTATTTATGTGTCTACAGGAAAAGGAAAACTAAAAATCAAAGGCCAAGCCTGAGCGAACAAGAAGTGTTTGAATGAGCTACACAGCTACAATGTAACACTGCAAGACTTTTCATCCACAAAAGAACAGTCTTTGTATTAGGTATGCCTATTTGTAGCATTTTTCTTGTAAAAGCTTAATATCCATTTTTCCATATGATGTATTCCACCAGGGAACAAAAAGAGGGACCGACCAAATTGTAAACATCCAGGCAGTTGGATAAGAAATACATTATTTTGGCTGTAGAAATAAATGAAGAGAGGCTGAGGACAGCCCAGTGGATTATCAATTAAACATATACCACCTTCCTGGTACCAATCTTAGGACTGAGTAAGGCTTTTCTTGAGAAATGATCCAGGTTCACAACATGCCCTTCAGATTGAAAGGCTTGGAGAAATATTAATGAGACAAAGTCTGCAGAGCTACAAGAAGTTCATGTTCAATAGTACCAAACTATAGCTGCTTTATTAATGCTCTGTGTGGTGGGTTGACCTTAGTCAGATGCCAGGTGCTCACCAAGCTGGTGTATCACTCCTCTCCTCAGCAGGATAGGGGCCAGGGCAAGGGGGGAAAGATGAAGAGAAAATAAGATGGAAAACAAACCTTGTGGGGGTCAAGATAAAGAAGATAGTTTAATAAGGCAAAAATAGAGACTGTAAGGAAGCAAGGAAAACAAAAGATTTATTGTCTACTTTCTATCAGCAGGCAACATATGGAATACGGTATGGAATACTGGTCAGTTTGGGTCAGCTGTTCTGGCTTTGCTCCCTCCCAAGATCTTACCCACCCCCAGCCTATAGGTGAACATTGGAGAGAGAGCCTTGATGTTGTGCAAGCACTGTTCAGCAGTAACCAAAACAGTGATGTGTTATTAACAGCTTTCTGTTGACCAATACAAAGTAGAGCACATGAGGGCTGCTATGGGGAAAATGCACTCCATCGCAGCCAGACCCCATACATACTCTTGCTGGGGCCACACTATAAAAGCACACTGATATTTAAAAAAAGAAAAAGCTCTAGTCTTTTCCTCAGACATATGGTACATAACAATAGTGATGTGATCTTACACAGATATGAATAAACCCAAATAATTCTCATCTGTCTGTATTTATTAAAGTCCATCTGGCAGGCTTAGCTTGGATTCCTCTATAGCAAATAATATAATTCAAGGATGAATGGTTTGGGACTCTACTTAATAGACAAAGTTAGATTGCCCTTTGGATGTTCTGTTATTCTCCAAAAGACAGTACTTGTACTTCTACTTCTCACCTTTATTGGCAATATTCACATCAGGAAGACTTAATAATAGAAGGTGAAAGAATCTGAGGGCAAACTCTTATAGTAAGCAATGATCCAAAAGCAATTGCAGCTCTTCTTCCAGCTATTTCTACTTAGGAACTGCTATTTCCTCAGTCTCTCCTAGCTGCTAAGCTATTACAGAAATATAATGATGTGCAAATGAGAAGGAAAAGTGTGAAAGAGAAGAATAAAAAAAAGAGGACACACACCTGTATTAGCAAAATCTTGCTTTGACTACTAACACATCACTCGTAGCTCTGTCAAATTCCAATGCAGGGGTCTTCTCTCTTCATGGTACCTGAAACAACCCCAAATTAATTCATCGTCTCTCTCCCACTGGATGAGTGAAAGAATTAAGCATCCTTTTTTAACAAGCTCGATTTTACTGGGTTATGCAGCTTGGTTTTCTTTTTAGTACTATCTTCAGCAGAAAGTCTGCATCCAAACAAACCTCCACAGTTTGAACCTAAAATGGAAGCATGCTGCTCTTGGCACTGATAGTTTCTCCCAATTTAAATATGCTGTAATTGACATAAATAGGAATAATTTACAGAGATAACTGTAAATGAGTTGTCACTTTGCAGACACTGTTGGTGTACAGCCCTTGAACACAGCCTAATAATAAGCAGAGCTCCAGAAATGTGCACAGAACTGAAAACAAATCAACCATATATAAACACCATAGGTCATTGTCCCAGGTGGCTGATCCTTGGAAGGCTCATGAAGGTGCAAAAAGTGATCAGAATTACTGAGCCACTGAATTATTGTGCACTTTCAAAAACACAACATACATTAGTGCAGTTTATGTGGTGTTTTAAAGGCTTTTGATACAGATAGAGCGCAGTGGGCATACCTCCTCAGCAAGGAGCTGGCAGTTCTGAAAACCAAAATGGTCTCAGGCTAATTAAGAAAGATGATCTGTTTTCCTGAGCTTTTCCATTCAATAGAAGCTTTGTGCTGTGTTCACCTTCTATGAAATATTAGCACTATTTGATTTTTTCCATTCAATCTTTACCAGCAGAAACACAATTTTAAGAAATACCAGAAATCCTCTATTAAAAAAACCCTCAAATCTCTGTTTCTTCCTTCTGGAATTAATTTTTTAGGACTTGCAGTTATTATTTTATTTTATGAAGTAAGAATAAAACCAACCTGTTGCTTATCCAGCCATCTGGCATAAAAAATAAACTGTAGTTTAAAAGGTCACAAAGACTCTGGGGCTTGAGCACAGAGCATTCAGAATATCAAGTATGTAAAAAACCAGAAGAACTTATGCAGTGCAAAATTCTTTCAAGCTGTACACCAAGATATAAGATTTTATCAACTACAAATGGGATAAACTATTCCCCTACACCCCCATTATACTGCTGGATTTAATCTGGCTGTTGCAGCTTAAAGTGTTTTTCCTTAAACAATAGAGACAGTATTTAAGATCAAAACTTGAAACATTTCTCTTGATCTGTAAATGTAAGGAAACTTTTTGTCCACCCTCATATATGTATTAACATATTATTAATGATCATATTTATTATTATAGCCAACAAATTACCTCAACCATCCAGACATTGTGTAAAATATATCAGTATCTTTTGAAGATAGAAAGTACTCCAACATCTAACATCAATATAGGAAATGTTGAAACAAGTGATTTCAGACAGCGGTGAACCAGACCTCAAACATTACCAAATAAAATTTAGTGATATTACACATATATTGAATAGGCATAACATTTTGTGTGGGTGCATTTATGTGAAATACAATCTGAACTCCACTTGCCTTTAGAATCATTTGCCCTCTAATGTATGAAAGACATTTTCAGGTTTTAAAGTTCTTTAATGTCCTTTAGGAAAAGATAAATCCCCAATCCTGCTTTTACTCCATGCCATGCACTATAAAGTGGGCACTTGTTATTGGTCAAATTCAACCATATGACAGATCTAAGTCCTATGGCCCCATTTAACATGAGTTTTGAGTGGTCTTGAACAGGACCACTTGTGTTGATCCCCTCCCTGTGCAGACCTCTCTTTATGGGGTTGAAAAGAAGCCAATTGTCAATTGATGAAAGTCAGTGATTCCGAGGCAATTATGGTATTTCCCCATATTTCATAACTCCCAGTAATGCAGCATTATACCAGCACCTGTAATAAATGCTCAGAGGAATGCAGAGCTACTTCAGCCACACCAGCCAATGAGTTCAGGCTTTGCTCAGAGCTCTGCTCAGATACCTCTATACTAACATCAGCAGTATGGAGAATAAAGTAGGGGAATGGGAAATGTGTGCACATTCACCACTATACATCATTCTTGGTTCTTGTGACTGAAGTGTTGGAATGGAAGGCTATAGGCTATTTAGAAAAGACAGTCTGGGCAGACAAGGAAGGGTGTAGCTATTTATGTCAATAATAGACTGTAGAGTATGGAACTCTGGGGACAGCTGATAGGCCAGCAGAGAGTTTATGGTTCTAGGTTAAAGGAAGAACTGTGATGTGGGACATTACTGTGGAGATCTGTTACAGGCCACCTGATCAGGAGGACTCAGTGGAAGAAGCTCTCTATAGGGAGATAGGAGAAGCCTCACACTTGCAGGCCTTTGTCCTCATGGGGGACTTCAACCACCCCAGTATCTGTTGGAGGACTATACAGCCTGGCACAAGCAACCCAGGAGACTCCTTGGTTGTGTGGAAGACAACTTTCTCTTGAAAGTAATAGAGGAACTGACAAGGAGAGGTGCCATGCTTGACCTCACCAACAGGGAGGAGCTGCAAGCTCTGGGGAAGAAGCTCCTTCACAAGAACTGCATCAGTGACCTCTGCACAGGACTGGCATGAAGGCTGACATTTATGCTCCCATTTAAACACAAACGGAAATATTATAGTTTTGAAAATATCTGAAAAAAGACATGGGGTTTGTGCTTCATTCTCTATGACTGATACAGGCTGAGGTCAGGAAAATTGGAGATAACACACAAAGTAAGAAAAGCTGTATTGAATATAACATCATGTCACCTACCAACAGTTCCTTTGCTCAGTGCTTTCAGCCAAGACTGCTAACATCAACTAAGTTTTGAAGGACACTACTAGGATAACCTAATCTGATCCATTGAGTCCCGGACTGTAGACACTTGTCCAGTAATTCTTACACCAAGCCCACAACATTTCCTTGCACTAAGGTACACTTGCATCATATTTCAAATATTGCCTCTAAAGCTACAGAAAATGACCCAGCCAGAACAAGAAGCTAAACAATGTTTACTTTACCATTTTTCTGCCTTTTATCATTATTATATCTCACCTTTTTTGAAATGGGAAATAGAGTTAGAAGGTAGATTAAGTGATTTTTCTGAAGGTCACAGTATTTATGAATAAACCACAAAATGAGACTATGTTTTCCACAATCTGTCTTGACACACAATGCTATTTCTTGGAATAAATACAAGGCAGATTTTCTTCTGTGCTATAAGATCAAGCAGCATTCCCATCATTCAAAATAGCTCAAAACAGTAGCAACAACCACTCAACACAGTCAAAGTCCTTTATGAGTCACAAACGACAAAACAAGTACCTTTGTGAGCAGCATGGGCAGACTCCATTCATCACAGATAACAGGTTATCTGAATATTCCACCCTTACTATACAGGCTGGCTCATTTTTAGTAGCAGACCCCACATTAATCTTCATTCCTTCAGGCAGTGTGTATTTTAATAACTCTTAAAGGGTAATCTGACAATAGGAGTCCCTGCTTGTGCACACATCTATATCCACATACAACAACTGATTAGAAAGTTGAATCTTCATTCTGATAATTAAATGAACTTCAGTTTTCAGCTGAGGCTTTTTGCATGATTTGTGGTTGACCACCCTTTCATGAACCTCAAACTCTGTTGTGAGATAAAGATTGCAATATACATATTACAGTTACATATTAATATATATCTATAAAATAGCTAAATAATGCTTCATTTCTGCAGTGCTGTAACACCACATAATTACAGTAATAGAATAAGAACATTGTAAAAATTACAGTAATGCAAGTAAATATGATTTAGTGTGGAATCAGGGCTTTCAACATTCACTTACTCCAAACATGCATTTTTCTTTCAACAAAACACTGTTGAGATGGCAAATAGCACCAGTGATGGTTTTTCATCCATCTTGAAAGCTGTATCTGTACATTTGAAAACTAACCAACTGATCAGGCACCCTGTCACTCGCACAGGCTTTTCAAGGGCCTTCCTGCTTCTAGAATTTTAGGAAACTTCCTAAAAGTTTTATTAAGGCTTAAATATTTCCAGCCTCCATTTGAGACTCCCCCCTCAGATACAATTGCATCTTTTGATATAAATGGCAGTTTCACATGTGAAAATATGATTGCATTCACTCTGTACTATGAGGTGACATGACACAATAGGTATTGAAATCCTAAAAGACAAATTTCATAGATCTAGGATCTCTTATCACATCCCTTTTCAGTTCTTATTTGACAAATGGCTTGCAGATGAGCTCTCCTGAGGAGATAAGCCAGAATCCTTTTATCAGTTCCACTGCCCTTTATAAAGGTTCTTCTAGCTAATTTTCCTTATTATGTGCCTTTTTTCCTCTTAACAGTTTATTAAGCTTTAGCTTTACATTAAGAAGTATTCAGTAATACTTTGTATTTCAGGTAGTCTGAAGAGCTCCCATTTCCCCCAACCCCCCTTGCTTTTATAAGAGAAGTAATTATTTCAAAACATTTTTCACATAGCTTCCTAGGTACATCAAGCAACATTTTCCAAATTACCTCACTGGCTACATTTTTAGTGATGATTTTCATCTTTTTAATGAGGGAAGTGCATCACATGCTTTCTCACAGTCTCCAAGACACCTCAGGGAAGGCCACGAACTGTTAGTGTTAACCTCAAGCACCTTTCAGTGATCTATTTTTCATAGAATGGTTTGGGTTGGAAGGGACCTTGAAGCTCATCCAGTTCCAACCCCCTGCCATGGGCAGGGACACCTTCCACTAGAGCAGCTTGCTCCAAGCCCCTGTGTCCAACCTGGCCTTGAACACTGCCAGGGATGAGGCAGCCACAGCTTCTCTGGGCACCCTGTGCCAGAGCCTCAGCCAGTTCCTGCCTGCTCCAACAGCCTCACAGCTGAAGCCAGAAGATGGGAGGAGGGAGGAAAGGTGTTGTTTTAATGTTTGTCTATTGCTCAATTTTAAGTAGCAAAATAATAAAGTTTGCCCAAGTCAAGTCTCTGAGTAACTGAGGTCCTGCCCTTTATCTCAATCCATGAGCTATTTTTCTCCCCTACCTTACTGAGGAGAGTAAGCAACTGAGTGGGCATTTGCTACCCCACCACAACATGGTATTGAACATTTCTCTCCACAGAGTATGATTTTATTTGTCAGAGGTGGCAGCAGCAGACCTCGGAGAGATGCTTAAAGGTGGCTCTAATGCACAGCATGTGTTTGAGAAATTGATTTTCATGTGGTGCAAAGTTTATTCCCAACATGCAAGCTGATGGAACCAAGGGCCATGAGCACGTTTTTCTGCTGTAGTAAAATCCCATGGGATACCTATTTTTCTAGAGAAGCTGGTTTTAACCACCACAAAACAGTCCCACAGCCCTCAAAAAGATGCAGGCTTGGCAGCTCTATATTTAGCATGTGGCTCTGGAGAGATACCTAAACTCCTCCTTCACCCTCCCAATCTCTCCCCCCACCCACCCCCCCCAACATATATGCTACAGGCAGTAAAAGATCCTTAATAAAACACTGCCCATTCCTCTTTGAAGCCAGCAATTCTTTCACCCTGCAGTAGAGATATACATCTATTGCTCTACTTTAAGAGAAAAAAATAGCCTCACACATACTCATGTTGATTGTTATGTAGAGACAGATAGATAAGAAGGCTGGTCATTTCTCTTTTGTCTCAAGAAAGGCAGTTGCCTCCAGTTTCTAGCTCAGTTAAAGAAAATCAGACATAACTAGTGCTTAGCAGTAAAGTCTGGAAGCAGTTCTGTAAGCTGAATAATTAAACAGAGTTGGTGCAGCTGAAGGAAGTAGGTTGGCATCATCTAAGAAAATGTGAGCAGCATCCTTTCACAAAAGCCTACATAAATATTACAAAATTGGAGACAAAACTGTTTATCCCTAAAGGGAAAGAGAGAATTCATACCTCCATCCAAACTGAGTTCTTCGCTCTTTGCACAGAATTTTATTCCGTTACTTTTGACTGTATGTACAAAATGGGGGGGGGGGACGGGGGGGGGGGGGCAAGACAGGAACTAATTAAATTGAACTATTTGAGCAAGAACCAAAACACCCAAAGGGGTACCTGAACTGCCTGTTGGAGAACAGCTATTGATAATGTCACTGTCTTCACAGGTTCTACCATATGGTCTTGATGAAAAAGTCCAAACAAACCAAATCAGAAGGAAATCTTTTCTTTACCACATATTCAAGGAATTCCCAACTTTTTTTCCCCACTCCCCAATAAATACACATGTAACGACTTTTAATAGTACTCTTAAAATATACAACTTATATGATTTTAGCTAAAATAGGGAAATAATTCCCACTGCCCTCTTACTGCATCAAATTATGGGCACTGCATAGTTCTACATTTGAATGTAATTTCCTAGATTATCATTCAGTGCCTATCTATAATTTAAAGAAACAAAAACAGGGGGGAAAGGAATATGAACAGTCTTGAGCTTTCAGGTGGTCTTTTTCTAACTCTGGCTGCTCTATGTAAGAACAATCTGTTGGACAGATATATCAGTTTTCCACCATGGAGATTATCCATGCAGTCCAAACATTACATTGCTTGATGAGAACTTAAGTTTGTGGTTTCTTCTTTTTTGTTTTTGAAAGAGAAAATATTACAGGACTCTGAAGAACATGCAGATTTTGTTCATTCCAACTTAATCCAGAGAACATGAAGCATTCCATTCCGTTTTCCAAGGGGCACCAGAGAACTTCAGGATCACAACTGTTGTGGCTCCAGTTAAAGACAGCTCATTGAAACACAGTTTAGAGACAAGATAATGTGTGAGTGTCAACGTCTGAACTTTACAGATTTTGTCTGCTCAGTGTGGAAAACCCAACTTCTGAACCCCTTGCACTTTTTCTCCTGTTGCAGGTTTTAGTTTAACCCCAGCTGGCAGCTCAGCCCCACACAGCCATTTACTCACTCCCCTCACAGTGGGATGGGAGAGAATTAGAAGACCAGAAGTAAGAAAACTCACAGGTCAAGAGAAAGACAGCTTAAAGATAAAGCAAAAGCTGTGCACACAAGCCAAGCAAAACAAGGAATTCATTCACCTCTTCCCATGGTCAGGCAGGTGGTCAACCATCTCCAAGAGAGTAGGGCTCTGTCATGCATAAGTTACTTGGGAAGTCAAAACATCATTACTCTGAACATCCCCCATTTCTTCTTCCTTCTTCCCCAGCTCTATATGCTGAGCATGACACCCCATGGTCTGCAATATCCCTTGCGTTCAGCTGCGTTTCCTCCCAACTCCTTGTGTACCCCCAGCCCACTCACTGGTGGGGTGTGTGAGAAGCAGAAAAGCCCTTGACTGTGTGTATGCACTGCTCAGCAAGAGCAGAAACATCCCTGGGTTATCAGCATTATTTCCAGCACAAATACAAACCACAGCTATTATGAAGAAAATTAACTATAGCCCAGCCAAAACAAGCACATCTCCCCAGAATAAAGTAGATTCATTATTAATCCGAAAGAGCTCCTAGACATTTTCTTTACCAGTGTGGGTATCTTGATCAAGAATTTAGATAAATTATACCAAGGGACCTTATGACCAAGCCAGTACTCTCAGGGCTTTTCATATACTATCAAAGACTTATAATTTAAAAATACATTTCAGCAAAGAAAGCTGCTCTTTTCAAGAGAGGCTCTTAAACTGCTAGTTGCACTGAGCTTAAATTACATTTGTTCATTAATATATGCTCTCTCATAACAGACTTACAAGCAGTGATCTCAACTCCAGGCCAATTACCCCTGCAAGCAGCCTTGCACCACTCTGAGTAGCTGGGTCAAAATCTGACTTTGCATTTGTGAGCACTCCTGGATTATGAATTTCAAGTACACGTAAGGAGTTAAAAACTAATCCAGGAAAAGCATTCAGGTGCATGAGCACACCGTTCAGCTCCATCTTCTTTGCCAAATTAAGGTAATACTTTCTGGTCTTGAAGAGCACTGAATATCCTTTTGCAGGTCCTGATCATTAAGTATTATACTTTCCTAAAAAGATGTCTGAAATGCCAACTACACTGGGAGACAATTACATTGTCATTCCTAGCAGGGCACAGTGCAAGGCAATGTGGTGGGAATAAAGGAAGAACTAGCCTTGTTTTGCACATGCTTTAGCCTCACAGGTAGTAAATCAGGCAGTTATCCAGGTACTACATCCCCCTGACTTTGATTAAAAACTGTGACAAGTATATTTCCCTCAGTAATAATGCACAGACAGAACTTAGTGCAAAATGCTTCTTTGAGAAGAGCCTCAAGCTAGCACTCCATTCAGTAGCACTACAAATGTGAAATATGAAGCAAAGTAAACTCCATGCATATGTTGTCTTATCAGTAGGTTACATTAATGGTATAGAGAATTTAATACTGTGTGAAAATAAAGAACAATCATTGAATCTACCCATAAACATTCCTTCAAAATCCTCATTTACATTCATCCTCTTCTATTCCAGCAGTGAATTCTTACCTCCCTATTCTTCCCCATAACCGGAAGCTCATTTAGTTGTTTCTAAGAAAGCCCAGGTTCTCAGCAAGCTGGTGTTTTAACAACGATATTGCATGTCACAACACTCACAGTTTATATATGTGAGTCAGCAACTACAAACAGAGGAACTGCATGGAGCTGTCCTTATGCATGAGCATATTAACAACTGGGCTGTGGTTTTCTCTTGTTACCACAGTTTTCAAGCATTGTGCTGTAGAGGAAAGGTTACAGTTCTTTGCATTCACACCTGCATTAGAATTCAGATAGGCTGTAGGCTGCACTTGATGTGCTTGGAAAACACCAGAAATATCACATTTCTGGTCTTCTTGTCAAGAATTCTGTGCTCATGCCAAAAGGAGATCTTTCTAAGTTTACTGTTTAGAGGTGTAACATCCACAGATGTCAGAGGAATGTTCAGTATCCCTACATTCGTTTTATTTTCCTAAGAAAAATAATTCTGACTTCTCAGCACAATAACTTTATTTTGCTATAGTTTATTGTTGTCTATGTGTAAAATTGTGTAAGTTTATATCCAACAATAAAACACATGTAACCATTTCAAGATCAAGAGGTTAAGCTGTCCCTTACTGTGGATTTATCATTGCTGGTTTTATGTCTTGTCACAGATTGCTGAACTGACAGTTGTCAGAAGCCTTTAAACTCTTCAAATTCCTATCCTGACACTATATTCCTGAAGTGAAAATCTTGTATCAAATTGTGGCACAAACTCCAAGAAGGAAAAATATTTATGGTTTACAGTAAATATGATTATTATGAGTCATGATGTAGAACACATTAATCCTACTGCCTCCCGGATGGCACAGCTATCCCACACAATACTGCATCTCTCATCCCAAAGATCTGACCTTTTAAAAAGCGAGTCCCTTGTCATCGTTTTCTGTAAAAGAGATGGGCTTTCATAAGGCAGCTTAAGGCCGTGCTGAACCTTCACTGCCAAGTTTAACTTAAAAAAATAAACTATTTCTCACACATCTCCTCAAGGAGTTTATGCTTCTCCTGGACTTCCAATGATCGTGTCATTTAAAATGAAAAATGAGCTGAGGCCCAGCACAGCTTTTTTGCCAAGAAAAATATCCAAACAGGATCCAGCTTTTCAGTTTGTGACAAGAACAGCATAAGGTTATCAAGTAGTAAATTTTTAAAGGGCTAGATATTGAAACAAATCAACAGAACTTCTCATCTGAGCTAGATGGGAATGTGCTACCTCAGTTCTTGAATACAACTCCATCCAATTAATATGGGGATCATGTAATTTAACCCTCTTCAGTATGTTATCAAGCCCCCGTTTTACAGGTAATTAGATTTCTTACAAGTCTCTGCTCCTGCTTTGTAAGAAGCAACCTAACTAGGGAAATATAACAGGATAGGGCAATGACAATATCATATGGTTAGAAGTTGGCTGACACATGGCAGACCATATTGGTATGAAGGACAAAAGTAAAAGAGGAGAATGATAGAGCAGTCATATACCATTCCCCTGAACTACTTACTGCTGCAAAAGACCTGCAGGCTGCCTTTTCTGGATGTTTTGCTTGGTGTCTTAGGAACATGTATTTCTAGTTTAACAAAGGCAAAACATGTTACCCAGACAGGTTGTAGATGTCCCATCCCTGGAAACAGTCAAGGTCAGGTGGAATGGGGCTCTGCACGACCTTACGTAGTTGAAGATGTCCTTATTTATTGCAGGGGAGCTGGACTAGGTGACCTTTAAAGGTTCCTTCCAACCCAAACCATTCTATGATTCTATGAAGTGAAAACAACTGAATGTGTTTTTTTGTTTGAAGATCTTGTACATTTTCTACAAACACAGAAGAAAACAATAAATATTTAGGTTACATCAATGCAAAGCAGCAACATTCACAATATTAAAAATGCAATCTCAAGTGGAAGAATATAAAGGCTTTTCACAAGACTACTGTAGCATTGCTAACAACTATATTTGCTAAACAACAACAGAATTTTATCAAAGTACATGCTAGAGCTTTTCATGGTTCTCCTTACTAGATTCGTAAAGAAAATTGTAATACAGGGGATTGAAGAACAGCTTTCATCTCAGTAACAACTGAAAATCTTAAAAAAAGGTTAAAAACCCTTTTGGCACAATTTCCCTGAAAAATGGGCCTTTCCACTTTGGCCATTTCTACACAAACATCTGTGAATAAGACTTACCTGAAGAGAAATTGCTTTAGCAAGGACAAAATTGGGATATCAAATTTTTAGTTCAATATGTAAGCATCAAAACAGTTTGCTTTCCAGAACTGTTCCTCTGTTTCATATGGAGACAAAATAGAATGCAGCCTTATTT
Source organism: Agapornis roseicollis (assembly GCA_002631895.1). Lineage (NCBI taxonomy): Eukaryota > Metazoa > Chordata > Aves > Psittaciformes > Psittacidae > Agapornis > Agapornis roseicollis. Next base: position 13,840 of record NDXB01000113.1, read on the forward strand.
TACAAAGCTGTAAACTTTGTAGTGGTGATAATTTTTCCTAGGACAACTCCAAATAATGATCTAGATTAGCTAAGCTAAAATTTTATGATTGCTTCCTGAAATAAACCTGACGATCAAGCTGTAGTAGCTTGAATTTATAAGTGTTCTTTGTTCCATTTACTTTACAGTATCAATTGACTGAGAAGAGATCTCGGATTTGTAGCCCCAGCTATTGCAGGCCACTCCACCTGCTTCATAAATACCACACATTTTTTAAAGATCTATGTGCCTCCTCATCATGTGAGGCTTTTAACTAAGACATTTCTCTGAAATAATATTGCCAGTGTTTAAGACTGATTTTAACATTTAGTGTTGCCATTAGAAACTAACGGGAATCTATTTCTTTAATACACATGACTGAAAATGGGCACACATTGTACAGAACTAGCCAAAAGCAGCGATCAAACTTGGAGAAAGGATACTTTGCATAAGCCAATGTATATGCACTAGGAACCCTAGGTGACAAAGAAGTATAAATAATAAAGATAAGACTGGTTAAAATGCTTGAGTTGAACAGAGAGGTGCATAAGCAAGCTCAGACCGCAGCTGAATAGACACTCAAAAATGCTGTGTGCAACTATTAAGAGCACACAACATTTTGCTCGGCTAAAGCACTAGAAGAAAACAGAATTATTCATTTCCTTATAAAAGAGCTGAGGAACAAATATATGTAAGGTGAAAAAGAAACCCCAGCTACTTACAGTAGCCCTAATGAGCCATAAGAAAGCGACAGAAGAATAAAATGGACAAACAATGCTGATGATCCCTAATATGGCAGGCACGTGCATATGAATTAGGATTCAATTGAAAGAAAAAGCTTACAAAAGTAGCAGAAAGGCACAGGGAAAACAACACTATAGGGCAGTAGTCTGTACAGAACAAAAAAGATGGGAGCCTTCTGCAGCCTAATAAAAAAATAAATGTAGAACCATTTCAGCCAAGAAGGAAACAGTACATATAGCCTGAAATTAGACATTCTTGCAGTTGATTCAATGAAAGATTTCTAGCTGATCCCACACTACAAAGGAAGCCAAACTATCCCAAATATACCACATTCAGAACACTTTCTTCCTACTGTCCTGGACAGATCAGTGGAGCACATAATATGCTACTGGCGATGTAATGGTGGCTCAGCTTATCCTCCAAGGAATGAGGCTGTTAGGTGGCATGAGGGAAATTTTGTTCTACTGCTGCAAAGACTAGAGATGTTCTCAACAGGCTGACACAACTTCCTATATTAACTGGGATGTGAGATGAGTAAGAAGATGCAAAGAGGAGATTCAGAGCAGCCCTGCGGAGAAGGACTTGGGGGTGGTGGTCAATGAGAAAATGAACATGAGCCAACTGCAGAGTGCGCTTGCAGCCCAGAAAGAACAGTATCCTGGGCTGTATCAAAAGGACCATGACCAGCAGGTCGAAGGAGGCGATCCTGCCCCTCTACTCTGCTCTCGTGAGACCTCACCTGGGGTATTGTGTGCAGTTCTGGTGTCCTCAACATAAAAAGGACATGGAGCTGTTGGAACAAGTCCAGAGGAGGACATGAAGATGATCAGGGGACTGAAGCATCTCCCATACAAAGACAGGCTGGGAAAGGTGGGGCAGATCAGCCTGGAGAAAGAGAAGGCTGCATGGAGACCTCATAGCAGCCTTCCAGTATCTGAAGGGGGATTACAGGGATGCTGGGAAGGGACTCTTCATTAGGGACTGTAGTGACAGGACACAGGGGTAACGGGTTCAAACTTAAACAGGAGAGATTTAGATTGGATCTAAGGAAGAAATTTTTTCCTGTGAGTGTGGTGAGGCACTGGAATGGGTTGCCCAGGGAGGTTGTGAGTGCTCCATCCCTGGCAGTGTTCAAGGCCAGGTTGGATGAAGCTTTGGGTGGCACGGTTTAGTGTGAGGTGTCCCTGCTTATGGCAGGGGGGTTGGAAATAGGTGATCTTAAGGTCCTTTCCAACCCTAAGTATTCTATGCTAATATGTGAATCAAGTGCTTTATCTTCTCTTCCCTATACGTCAAGCTTCCAAGTCATACAATCTTATCTCTGTAACAACCCCACTCTTTATCTCCAGTTCCCAACATCTTTACCCTCCACAACTCTCTGCCTTAGTTTCCTTATCTGACCTTAATCACATCTACCTCCATCACCTTCTTAGATGTTGACCTTACGCCTCCTCTGCATCTCAGTTTAATCTGTTCCTCTTTAGGCCTAAGGGGCAGAAAGCATGGGAGAGGCAACATCTTGGCCCACAGTTCCCAAAGTTGCTTCCATCTCAATGCAGGCACAGTTCTGGGAGAAAATCCATTTCAGTCCCCAGGGCTCACACCTGGACCACATGTATTCACACAGGAGCAGATAGTTTGGGGCAGTATGATAAGGGCAAACACTGTCAAGTGGGCCAGGGTGTAATGAGGGCAGATAATATCTGCAGAAATATGGTGCCCTGCTGAAAAAGATTGTTGATCATACTCAAGCCTTTTTCAGAGGTTTTTAACACATCTAAAAGCAAGTTCATGGGAACAAAGAGAACATTTGTGGGTAATGATTCACAACCTGAAGGGCTGACACCAAAACATGGGGTTTGCTGGGTTGAGAGAAGAAGAAAACACTGTTGGTGGTTCTTAAAAATATTTTCAGATTCATTCTTTTGAGGTAAACATGGTATTTCCTTCCGCCTAATCATCCTTTTACAAATAGCTGTGCAAGCTAGTCTGAAGCTTTCACAAAGTACTGCTGGATACAAGCAGCCGCAGGCAGATGGCACAGCAAAGAGAACTCTAACCTGAGGAGTTTCCAGTTGATAAAATCCTCAAACATTAAAAGCAAGGTTATGGGAGACAAATCAGACTGCTCTGTTAACTAAGGCTAGGCTGTGCCACCCACAGCCACACAGATTATGCAGAGGACACCCACAACATGCTCTTTTCTCTCAGGGTCTGACTGATGCTTTCCTGTTCTGTTATTCTCTGAAAGAGAATTAAAACCCAGTCAGGCTGAAAGGAACCTTTTACTCTGTGTATGAGGGGAAATAACAATAACTGCACAAATCATAAAAACCTTCTAAGTGTGTATATACACATGCATGCCTTCACTGATAAATCCAAAGAGGAGGGTAAACATAGAGGAGTCATTAAGTTGTCTTTTCCAGGAGAGAGAAGAAATCTGCATGATAAGTTTATTGAAGCATTTTGCAGGAATCCAGGATACCATTCAACGTACACAGTAAGTTCTTATTTAAGGCTGCATTTCACCATAAACAGCAATTTTGGATGACAATGTTGCACATTCATCATCCAACATTATTGTTGTTTGCAAACACCAAGAGGGATCCATCTGCCATTATTTTTTACAATGATATAAATAAGAATTTTTAAGTAGATGCACATTTTAGATATTAAAATGTATCAGTTTGAAGAACGTAAGGCAGAGAATCAACATGAGGTAAAAACAAAATCTAAGCCAGAAAATATAGCATTTTTAAGTGACCTTTAAGGCAAACAGTAAATATTTGCGTGAATAAAGTCAGTTTGATGACAAAGTTAACATACTTGTCACTTGCTAATAAACACCCAGAAAATGTTCTGTGGAAATCATTTTGAAGCAAAATATGAAAGCACCTGCTTTCCAAAGATGACTTTGCCAAGAAAAAGGGCATCCAAACCCACAGCAATTCAATGTGAATAAGCTGCCATTGTGCTACAGAAGAATTTTAGCTCAACTATTACAGCACCCAGTCTGTCCTAATGGAACAGGACTGGAAAGAGGAAAGGGGATGATATATCATAGGACATACTTGAGCCAGCTGGCTTCCCGTGGAAGAGTACAGACCTCTAGGTAAAAATCCCCTTGTGTGACCCTAAACCACTCATTTCATGATACTCCTCAGAGCACCCTTCTGGTGTTTCAAGATGAGCATTATTTTCTTTCTCTGCTGAAGCTGGTGTTTTCTATGGGAAAATGTCTTCAGAATTTCCCACTCTGACACTTTAAGGAAAAAAAGCCATTCTCTGGCTATGTAACTTGTGCTCTAATCATAAAACTTGACAGTAAAAGAAGCTGAGCATTTCCCAAGTCATGATGAGATCTCTTCCTTGCAATCAGTGGAAATAAAGTATTGTTCATGGATCACATTCTTGCAAAGATCAGTCAACAGATCATTAGCATAGACTTGTAATAAAACTTGCAGCTGATATGTATAAAGCAGTTATTCTGTTAGTCTGTCACTGAGGAGTATTGGGTACCTAATTGGCTTCAGAAAATAGCTACTTAACTGTTGCCTGGGTGATGAGTCAGCATTTCAAGCATTGCTCTGAAAGCAAGTTACAGTCAGTAGATCCTTTTGTAGCTTCTATTTTCCAAGAAAGCTACTGCACACACTCCTCAAGCTTTACTCCATATTCTCTCCCACAAACAGGATACAAAACTCTACATAACACAAAGTACAGTCTACATGTACAAAACATATTCTCCTACTCCTGAAAGCACAACTACGCCAAGGTGAAAGTAGTACAAAAAAGGATGCTTTCTATTAAGTGAGGATGTACTCTGTGATTATGTGCTTTGGGGCCTGCTTTACAGCAGCAGTTCAAACTCCAAGCATGAGAGGGATTACAAATTTGCTTGCTACTGCAGCATGTGTTTGCCAATTAACTGCATCTAGCTGTTCCATAAGAAATGTACTGCCAAAATATTCAAAAGATCTCAATTTAGCTTAAGGCCATGTTTCTTACTTCAGAGAAGACTGCAAAAACTTCAGCTTTCATTACAATTAATAAAGTATCAACTTCCATACATACACACAAAAAAAGAAATGACTCCTGGCCATATACATTATTCTATTAGGTTCTAAGCCATATCCCATTATACAGCCTGCATATTACACCTTCTGCAAGTGACAGTGGTGTTCAAACACCTAGGAAAGTTGTTATCTTACTGGAAAGTGTCCCATCAACTAAGTAAAACAGCATATTATAGTGAAGCAGTGAAGCTTGTCCTCTGCTACTTTATCTTTGTATTGTCAGAAAAGTCAGAGTAGGGTTTCCCCCAGAGAAAGAGTTACAGTCACAACTGTTTGCTATAAAGGACTCTGCTATTCCCCCACTGATAGTATAGAGCAAGAAATACTACAGAATTAAGGCCCTGAGAGAAGTTACTCCCCTAACAGCAGAAAAATTGCAGTTACCATCAAGTCTAGATATGCCTCTGTCTTCACATAAAAATAATTTCTTCCTATCTTATCTTCAGAAGCATCAACTGGCACATTCTACCTTTTGTTTCTGATCGTAGATGAGAACTGGAAGGACAAAGACTTGAGCAAGTCAACTTCTCCATAGTTCTTAAAAAAAAGAAAAAAGGGTATTACAGATAGAGATGACTTACCACTAACCTAAGTAAATTTTGTTCATTCCTTTGCCAAAGTAACCTTGTTCTTCAAAACATATCCTCAAATATATTGGCTCAATCCAATTCTAAAAAGTTTAAAGCAGTACTATAAGCTTTACTTGGGTGTTCTTCCCAAGCCAGTCAGACTTTTAACTGGAACATTTCCTCAAGGTTTCATTTCTATACAGTCAAGGCAGGGATCTCAGCCTCGATAAGTGAAAGATGCTGCCTTCAAAATACCATTTTTCCTGGCATGAAAATTGCAATACCCAGTTCAGGACAGTAGATTCTGAACCACAGTCAACCTCCTGTCAGCTAAGGTCAGGTAAGAATCACTTCCTAAACTTATTTCCAGATCTCACTTGGCAACACAGGATGTGAATTATTTTAAAAAGTCCTTTGACCCAATTTTTAGTTCATAGAATCATAGAATAGTTAGGGTTGGAAAGGACCTTAAGATCATCTACTTCTAATCCCCCTGTGACAAGCAGGGACACCTCACACTAAACCATGCCACCCAAAGCTTCATCCAACCTGACCTTAAACACTGCCAGGGATGGAGCACTCACAACTTCCTTGGGCAACCCATTCCAGTGCCTCACCAGCCTAACAGGAAAGAATTTCTTCCTTAGATCCAATATAAGCCTCCCCTGTTTAAGTCTGAACCCGTTACTCTTTGTCCTGTCACTACAGTCCCTAATGAAGAGTCCCTTCCCAACATCCCTGTAATCCCCCTTCAGATACTGGAAGGCTGCTATGAGGTCTCCATGCAGCCTTCTCTTCTCCAGGCTGAACAGCCCCAACTTTCCCAGCCTGTCTTTGTATGGGAGATACTCCAGCCCCTGATCATCTTCATGTCCTCCTCTGGACTTGTTCCAACAGCTCCATGTCCTTTTTATGTTGAGGACACCAGAACTGCACACAATACCCCAGGTGAGGTCTCACGAGAGCAGAGTAGAGGGGCAGGATCACCTCCTTCGACCTGCTGGTCATGGTCCTTTTGATGCAGCCCAGGATAAGGTCAGAGTATGTATACTGCTACATTTCCATGCAAACCTTCTGCNGCACACAATTGGTGAGGTCTCACGAGAGCAGAGTAGAGGGGCAGGATCACCTCCTTCGACCTGCTGGTCATGGTCCTTTTGATGCAGCCCAGGATAAGGTCAGAGTATGTATACTGCTACATTTCCATGCAAACCTTCTGCCTAAAGAGTTCTGAAGTTGCCTAACATAAGGACAGAAAAGAAGCATTTTCATCTCGTCTTGCCCCACTACCTGTTTGGGTTTTGTACTCAGCTGTATTACACAGTCTCTCAAAATAAGCTGTTCAGTGCTTTCTTGTTGCTTCCTACAAAGTGCTCCTGCTGTATCTTTTGCCCAAATTATTCCACATCCTAAATCACACAATCTTTTACTTCCAAGTCTGTTTTCAGCAGAGATCTTTTTCTGACATAGAAGCTATTGTCAGTGTCACATGTCAGAGACCAAAAGAAATGGAGAATTATCTATTAAACCTGTACTGTTCTTTACCATAGAAATTGACCATGGGAGGCCATATACTGCTTATGTTCTCTCACATATTAACTTGGAACATTTCTGGCAATCAGCAATGCTCATGATGTTTTTAATGTAGTTCCCAGAATTTAGCATGAAGACTGCAAACCAGTAAAGGCTCAGATCTTTAAAACACTTTTTTTTTTTCCCCAATAATCTCAATGAAAAAGCATTTTCAAGCCAAGAGTTGAGCCTCCAGCTCTTCCCTTCACTTCCTGAAAGCCGGAAGCTTTGCATGTATGCTTCAGAATTAATAAATTGATTAGAACTTTCTACCACTGAAAACATCCATGTGTATGCCCTTAGCCTTGAAAACCTCCCTGCTGAGGTATTGAGTATGTTGGTCAACATTTGTTCCTCCACTCTTCTACACAAATTACAAATGTAGTGGGTATTTTTGTGTGTTTGGTTTTGGGGTTTTTAATACAAAAGTTAGTCCAGTGCAATTCTTAAGCAGGGAAAAAGTGGCTTCATTTGTAAAAGCACTCATCTAACTTCATTAACAATCCTGTCTTACCTGAGGAAAGAATTTGAGGCAGCTTCCATTGCTGAGCAATTTCATCCTGCACTAGCTACAGACAGTCCCTGTACATTTTTACTTACAACCACGACAGCATGATTATAATTGCAGCTTAGGTGTAACCTACATGCAGCTCCTTCTCTGTGCTCCCCATCTGTAAACCACTGCTTGATTTCTTTGACCTTTTAGCTCATAATACACTTGTACACTCCTCCTTTACTTGTATTTAACTTTAAGAGGATGACACAAGTACTGTGCAGCACAACCCTGCCAGAAACCAAGGCCAACTGCTCAAACTGCACCAGATCCATAGAAGCACTTCTCCCCTTCCCAGCTTGAGGTCTGCCATAGTGAAACCTGAACAAAACATTCAAGCTCCATACTGAGGCACTTCAAATGGAGCAAGAGATTACTCCTAAAATGTCTGAAAGAATGTTTTCCTTTTCATTGTAGAGAACCTGAAGACTGGAAAGACAGCAGGGAATAGGAACAAGAAAATTATAATTAGAGTAGGCATAGAAAAGTGAGCAGAAGCTAGACAGGAGAGACTTTGTTGTACCTTCTGTGGGGATGGGACTGTCGTCTTTTATAACATGTTTGTACAGCACTTGCCATGGAGGTGATCAAGCTGATGATCTGCAGGCACTATTAAGTATGCAGTATACATCCCTCACTGCCAGTTCATAGGTGATGCAGTCTTGCTTCAATGCCCCTCCACAGCTTTTGCTGTTCAGATTGAGATGTTCTTTTTCTTCAGCATTGACAGAGTTCCAACAGAAAAAGACAAGGAAAACAAAGCCAGAAAGGGAAAAGACGAAAAGGTACAAAAATCTTCAATGATTCAAATAACACCAGCTGTGGTTTACTGGGGCCATCTGACTGAGAGGAGGGGACTAATTTGTTCTCTAGGGCTTTTAATAAGGTATTAATTTATATGCCATGACTTTGATGAACACAGTTATACAAGTGAAGGTAATTTTCAGATTACAACAACTATGCCAATCAGTGCAATGGTATCTGAGTGAAGTAAGTCACTCCTAATGATGTGGACTTATCCCCACTCATCTGAACTAGTATTAATGCTAAACAGTAACCTCCTTGTTCTGTACTTTTTTGACAAAGATTCCTGACATAGAGAAGAGGGGCCCAAAAGGCTTCAGAATATGTTAAGTTTGGTTTCTTCTGTACATTTACTGCCTGAAAGATTTCTAGCCTGTCAGAGGAAACCCCTTGAACTCCAGAGAGGAACCATTTTTGACTTCAAAGTTGTGCAAGCTGCTGCCTTTGTAACACATTGGCTAGTTTCCCTGTAAGGTATGTATCTGTTGTTCACTTAGGTATCAGAAAGTTATTCTTCTACTTAGGAGTTTAGTGGCTTTATTTTCTTCAGTTGGTTTATTTAATCAACCTGATATCCAGATCCAAGGCAGGCCAAATGCTACTGATGGAGCCACTACTGACAGCATGCAAACACATACTTGTTCTGCTCTGCCTCCCTTCTCTAACACTGTTCATTCTTTTCCTGAGCAGCATGAACAGTCAAGATTTTTTTTTCCATGTTGAATTCAGCTGCAAAAAATCAGAATCTCAGCTGTAGCAATGAGAAGTAGCTGGTCCTTATTTACAACTGAGACTTGTGTTTCCCTACACAACAGCAAAAATAAACCTCTAAGTCCATTTTCTGCTCACATTTTTATGAAATCTATTGCCAGCAAAATAGTTTGAGTCTTAGACAAGTTGCTTTTCAGACACTGTACTACAAAGATCAGCAAAAAGAAGGCATTTCCTATTCTTTCCCGCCCCAAGCTATCCCTGACCTACATAGGATTATACCTTTCATTTCCCCCATATTTCACATTCGCCTTTCACCTCTCAAGGTTTTCTAGTTCTGTAGATAAACTGTCTTTCAAATATCAGGCCCTGTTTGAATGTTTTTAACCTCCCAAGTCTTATCTCCCTTTTCTTATGTTCTGACTAAATCACGAAACAATGAAATAATCTAATTCATGAGTCACAGCTAAATTGCAGTTTTTAAGTTTTAGGAGTGTCAGAACAGAAGGCATGGTGAAGAACAGTCAAACAGGCAAATCAAAGCTACCACAACTGCACCAAAAAAGCATGAAAATTATTCTAACCATAGTCCTTGTAATTACTTAAACAGTACCTTCCTAAACACATGCTTCCCAGCTAACAACCTCTTACCTCCAAAATATCAGACATCAATATTGCCAACATTTTGTGTTTTTCTACACATCACCTACAGAGCTAAAAAGCAAGCTGTATCATAAAAGGAAACTTCTATCCAAGGCATTGAAATCCAAGCCCACAAAGATCCTTGAAGGTCAACCACTACACATTTAATACTGCTTCCCGACTTCCTGGGAGGGTTACAGAGAGACAGCAACTTAAGCTTTCAAAGGCCTCCAGTGAGTTGCATAAATGAGGGATTTACATCCATGTCATCCATTAAAAAAAAAAAAAAACCAAAAACCCAACAACTCAGGGGCATCAAGAGATGTAGAATTAAAAGAGGTGTTTCAATATAAGGTTTAAATGCAAAATGGTGAGAAAGACATAGTGCAATAAGTAAATAGGTAATAAAAACTACCAAAACAACAAAACCGCAATCTTAAAAGGAACACTTCATGACAGGGAGAAAGTACAAGACAAGGAGAAAAAATATAGGGAAGACTAATTCCCTTAGACACTCAATATAGAAAAGATATTGTCCTCATATACATTCTTATTTATCTTCCCCCTCCTGCAGTCTGTGTATTACCTCCTCACATAGAGCAGCTCCTCTCCATCGTGGAGGCAATTCATTCCTGTCCTGTCAGACTCACTTTTTCTTTCCTAGTGCCTCAAGACACTAGTTGCTGTCAAAGCTGTAACAAAAATAACCCAAGAGATTTTCTTCTGACAGCTCCTGAAGTGTCGAATCATCACATCAGATATATATTTGGGGTCAGAAAGCCCAGCTTCTGTTATATGACCTCATCCACCCAGAGCTTTCTCTAAACCCTTGTCAAAAACAAGTTTATGACCCCCAGCCAGCCATTTGTTCTTTCAAGCCCAGCTAACTTGATTTTGATTATCTCCTTATTAAAGAAAAGGATTATGCTTCATAAAGCAGTCCTGGATGTTGCAGAATTACTACTTGAAGCAGAGCAATAGGAAGAACACATTTCTATTTCAATATTGGTATCCCATGCCTTATGAGTCATTATAATGATTCCCTGTTGCTTTCTGTTTTGAGCTTAAATAGGTTTGGCATTTCCAAAGCTCTGGACTAAATTCACATTGGAATTAAACACACTCCCGCAGAAAAGCACACCATAGAGCTAAGGAAGACCCTTATCTGGTGTAGACTAATTTCTTTTATGCCAAATGCTGTTCTCCTTCCCTGTCCTGTAAACATCCTTCCAAAATCGTTTCCAGTACTTAAGTTCTTCTAAGACAAGGGGGGGGGGGGGGGGGGTGGGGGGGTGTGGTGGGTGAGGGTTGGGGGGGTACCCCCCCACCTTACCTTGAAGTCAGGGAACACGGGCATCACCTCCACGGGAGTCACGCGGGGTTTGCTGTAGTGCTGCGTGATCTGGGGGGG
>NDXB01000113.1:24970-39033 GCA_002631895.1 Agapornis roseicollis
GGGGTGGGTGTGGGGTGTGTGTGTGGTAGGGAATTACACCCACAGCAACAACTCCACAACTATCAAGTACTTTAGCAGCATTTCTGACCAAAGAATCTTGCATCATTATATTTGTCCACTTGTCCCTTTCCTTTTTAGGACAGATTTACACCTTGGTTACTGAGGTATACCAATCTGAGGCTATGATCCTGCTAATAGTTGTCTGTTGTATCCCCACAACAAAACAAATAGAAGCCCCCACAGTACAAAACTTGTCATTGTTTTCACCTACCCTGTCTTAATTCCATGTTGTTGCATCCTAATTGCTTTTTCCTTGCACAGACACTCGCCCTACATGGGAAAAGTAGCTTTGGATACTGTGCTTTTCCCCCCTCTCTTAAATACAAGAGCTTGTTTTCTTGTTTGCTTGGGTATTTTTGAAGCAAATTAAGCCAAAAAGGAAGAAGCTACATGTTCCTCTGATGCCTGGATATTCATAAGGGAGTATCTACAGTGAAATCCACTTTTGAAAACAGAACACCAGGGACCAACCCAAACCAGCATAATTGGAACCAGCCTGATTTTTGGTTACCTGTTACCCAAACTACACACATGCACTTTGTAGTTGGCAAATGAAAAATCACTCCAGTTGTAAAATAAATCAATCTGAAAATACACACATACATAATGCTGGTTTAATATTACCACTGAGAAATCTGAACACCTCAAGAGACTTAAATTCCACAGTCAAGGCCAATTCTAGCAGTTTCAGTATTTGAAATATGCTAAATTTCATTCAACAAGTTCTTCCTAATAGCATTTGGCAGTGTGTGCCTCTCTCACTGTACATATCAATGCAGACGTACAGAAAAACATATACAGACTAACAGGTTTGGATATGTAACTTGCAAGACAAGCATGATTTGTGTAAAACAGCAACACAATGGAAAACAAATACTCCACAGACATTTACCTCACTACAACTAGTTAACAACATTTTGAGGTAAAAATGGACATATGCTTATGTAGTTTGCTATGTATTGCTCACAATAGCAGCAAACATGTGCCTTTTTATGGGAGCTCAGGACTCCACATGATCCAAAAACCTGGCATCTGTTTTTTCCAGTTAGCATTTTTCAGGCCATACTGCCTGGCACATCCCTCATTTCAAGTTTCCAAGAGACTGGAGGAAGAATGAGACTCCTTCACACCATGTATTTTCTAAAGCAATACAAAAAAATGGCCTTGGGGATTTACAAGTTGCTATTCCATCACACAACAGCTTTTTGTCACATTTTACATGTTAACCAGCTTAGCTCCTTCAAATCTGCTTTACGATGTTCTGGCAGTCACAAAATTCAAAATGGAATAATAAATAGTGTATGCAGTTGTTTTATTGTGCCAGTATTAATGAATGATTTTTGCAATATATGTCAGAAAGTAAAACTTTTTGCCCAGCAAGCTGTTTATACACACAGAGAAACAACACTGCATTTTGAAGAGGACTCTGTTAAGGCATAGTGCATTTATGTGAAATTCCTCTACTCCTGACATGTGTCAAACTGGCATTAATTGCAAACAGCCAACAAATTGGCACTGTGAACCAGTTGCAGAGCTGCACAGGGGGAACCATGCAGCTACCAAATGTATTAGCGTACCACAGCAGTTTGGCAGCCCAGGACAATGCTGCTGATGGGGAGAGGTCAGAGCACTCACTTCAAATGCACCACAGGCAAGGTGTTACAGAACTGAAAGAGGGTACAAAGCCTTCTTGGTTTTCTTTTTTTAATGTAAAGCTAGGCCTCAAGCCTTCTCAGCCTTTCACATGACCCCCTTCTGTTGCTGTGTGTTCAGAAACCGTATTTTGAATAGAAAATTATAGTTAGCAGTAGTCACGCTAAGGCCTATACTTGGAATATGTTGTGAGAAACAGTAACCTAGTAATAATTGTGTGTTTACAGAAATCAGTAGAGCATGCTGAGAAAGGTAGAGTCTGTCATCTACATGATGTATGTGACTTATCTAGTAGGGTGTAGAAGATATATTACTTAGAGGAATGTATCGTTTAGAGGTACAATGTAACCTTAGTAACCCTTAACCAAAGGAAGTTTGAAACATTATGTAACCTTAGTGAAGCAAGAAACCATAGAGATGAAGTAATTGTGTAAGAAGGGTATATAAGCATTCTGATTTGTTTGCTTGGGGGGCTCTGACTTTGGACACTAGTCCGCAGGTCCCCGGGGCCCACAATAAAGCACCGCATAAAACAACTTTGTTGTTTTGTGTTCCCCTACATCGTATCGGGCAACACTTCTTGGAAGCTTACTACGCTGTATGTGCATCTGCATCAGGCAATGTGATATTTCAGGCTGAGTTTCTTTACAGACATCACATCTGCTAACTGTAGTACAGGTCTGATTCTCCTCTTGCTTATAACTTCACTAACCCTCAACTGTGGCATGAGATACACAGTGGTACTTCTGGGATTACAAGCTGCACTCAAGATGTTCCTCTCCTCTGTTTTCCAAGGACATCGGTTTGATCTCCATCAGAATCTCCACGCAGTAAATAATTTAGATGACATTATCAAGTGACTCTTCAAAACACTATTCTAAATATCAAGCAACAGTATTACTCACACACAGTCATCTTATAGAAACGAAACATTTAAATTCTGAAAATCAGCTTTGATTTGGGAGCCCCCATTTGACTTATTTGTTGATGACTGAGCTTATTTGACCAAGGACTGCAGAACTGAGCAGCTTTTGAGAAAGTCAAGTTAATGGGAAGTCTCACATTGACTTCAATCTGAGGTCAGTTCTTGGGAAATTAATTCAAAGGAGATTTTATTTTGATACACATACAGCCCTTGGTCTTATATCACCACAACCTACGAACTGAGGTTTCCCTGTCATTGTTTAATGTTTCCTATTAGCCCCCTAGTCTTTGATTACTATAGTGGCCTTTTGTTATGTTTTACTCTCCTCTGACCAGCTGAGGAGGGCAGCGGCAGAGCAGCTTGGTGGGCACTTGGTGTCAACCAGGTCAATCCACCACACTTAATTTTTAAAAGATCCTTTTATCTATAGTCTATTTGCCAAAATGGAGGTTTTGTCAGTGATGAGGCTTCCCACACTGACACTAACTGCTCTCCCAAAGGGATTTGACTGCAGTGACATGTCCAGACTCTTGGATTCAGCCAGTTAGCCCAGCAGCCACAACTGCTAATGAGCAGGGGGAAATGAGAAGTAATTCCCACAAGAACAAAGCAATATAGAAGATAATGGACCTTCTCCTTCCTCATATTCACACCAAAACTCTCTGCATTTTCTTGTCCTAGTCTTTCTGCACATAAGAAAATAAAGAAGCATCAGAAAGAAAACCCTGATGGATCCGCACCTTTGAATTTAGAGGCTCTGACTCATGTCTTGAAGGTCTGCCAAGAACTACCTAAATTAAAGATCTTGAATAATCAAGCAGAAACACTTTAAGCTATTTTTACTTGTTTCACTGATTTGACAACTTTACCTTTTGTTACTCTGTTTTATCAGTCAACATATTCTTGTCTGTGTTTGAAGTCTCACTTCCACTAAAGAGTGACTGGGTTCAAAAACTGACTTCCTGTACAATTTAACCTTCAGTCCAGTTTAAGGCTTTGGGAAAGCTCTTTTATTACAGTGTCAGGAATAGGTGTTTTGCTTGTATCAAGTAATTTCCCATGGTAAAAAATTAAAACTTGATGCAGTAACCAAATTTAAGACAATAGATTGCAATTTGATCACTGTATTGTTCAATCTTTAGCTACCTTAATAACAGTGTAATAAATTACCTCAATAACATGCTTGCTCAGCCTTTTCTTTACTGAAAGAGTCTATAGAAGCATATGAAATCAGTTAAATCTGCCAAATCATAACATGGGTCATGAACTCTGAAGGTGTATGTAACATCAGGTGAGAGTTATGCAACCTGTTTAGCTCTGCTTCCAAAAGAATATCCAAGTCCTCACACAAGGGAATTTTACACTGGGATTAAGGAAAGACTGGACACATTTACCTCTGTTACTTATTAGTGTCAATTGCTAAAAGATTTGCTAGAGAACATGCATTTTCTGCTCATCCCTCAAGAAACAAAGCTCACAAGCTTGCTGTTTTTTGGCAGTGAGAAAAAAAAACAGGACTCTGGCATAAAAGCTGGATATCCTTCTCCGCCAGCAGGGTATTGTGGTCCCAGTTAACAGATCAGAAAGAAAATTAGAAATGGATGTAAAACCCAAGCTCTTTTTCCACCGTAAAACAAGTGTTAATGACCCTTCAAACAAAGCAAGCCAACATGAAGAAAAAGGTACAAAGCACCCGTGTGCCTACCCAAGAAAGTAATTTGTTTGCTGGCACTGTTTTGGCTGTAAGAACATTGGCTACTCTCTAAATCTACAAAACAGTTCATAAAGAGCAGCCTATTTTTTTGAAAGTCATACTTCTTCATCAAGTCACCCTTTGTCCAACTCTATCAGTCAGCTTGTCTCACTAATGTGCTCCCTCAGCTGTGCTGCTGGTAGCATGAGACGATGGGGTACAACCTGAGATTAAAAAGAGCTCCAAACTATCGGCTTTCAAAATTTTTTTTTGTTGTAAATATTGCCACTAAAATATAATCCTTACAAAGAAAGTCAGTCATCTGGAGCTCCTCTCAGATAGGACTGGTGAAACATACAGCTACCTTAACCATCAGAGTGAGACCGGCCAAACCCGACATTGTTTATTTCTGTCAAGGCTTTTATAATAGCATGAAAATGATTTCTCCGTTCTCAAACAAAGAGACATAGAAAGCTGACATATGCTCAGCAAACACCAAGAGAAGGGGAACAAGTCAACAATTTGTACAAACACAGGCCACATAAGAAAATCATTATTCTGAAATATTGCAAACAGCAAATTTGAGTAAAACATCCATATTGCCCAAGCTTATTTCTTTCTTTCAGCTGCACTACCTTTATAATCCCTCAGCAAGAAGGAATCCTCTTTTAAGAATGACAAATACGCTAAGCAGTTGAGTTACATTAGTTCCTTTTTTTAGAGTTAGATTCTCTCCCTGAACCTTCAACTGTGACTGCAATGTGTTCCTGCAGTGAAAGAGAGATTACAAGAGAAAGATATGACAAATAAGCATTTGCCATCTTCCATTATGAAACCATACCATGAAAGAGAAATACTCCTGTAAAAGAGTAAGCAAAACCAGAATTCTAGGAGGAAGCTGTCCCCTGAGCTGACTGAACAAGTGACAAGGTCTGCAGGACCTGATGTATACGGAACAGAAAATGCCCATGCACTGAGGGGAACAAGAAACAATTGGGTTGAAAAGGAATCAATCTGAATATTCTCAGGGGAATCAAACAAAACAGGTTACTATCAATCAGGCTTAAAAAACCCTACAGATTAAGTGTGAAGAACTATGTATGAAGAACCCTGATACACAAGATCTTCTGAAAGATTGCTTATTAGGACAAATTACCTCAAGTAAACTAGCACATCTTTCCAGACCATCTCTTCCCAAGCTGTAGTTAATTGACTTTATATGGATATTTAGGTCCATAAACACATAGTTTGATGTTCAGCAATAAGCTACTTTTGAAGTTCTTGATGTTGTCTAATATAAGTAACCAGAAGTATGTGTTTTACAGCAATTATATTACATTTATATAGTATTTTATTATACTTACACTGATTACTTCATATTTCTCACTATGCATACATAAAAATTAAGTCAAACTTCACTATGGAATAGGTACCAACTAATACAGCTGTAAAACTGAGAAAACCATCAAAGAGACCTTATTCTTACCTTCCCTTTTAAGATTTGGTGAAATATACTAACACTTGAATTTCACAAGATGCCCAAGGCCTTAAGAGCTCAGAGTCTCATTTTAAGCCCTTCAGTTTGAGGACACTGATCCAAATTTAATGACATACCCAGGTAGATCACAGCATCACAAACACACAATGAAAATAACTATGTGAATAAGCATTAAAAAATGCTGTCCTGGAGATTCAGGCCCAGGAGAGTGCATCCTCTCTGCAAAGAAACAAATTGAAAAATGAACTTCCTGAAAACTGAAAACCAAGCATGTTTAGGTACAAATGGGAAGAAAACAAATACCAACACTACGGTTGAGTTTATTGAGATTTGAACTACTTAAAACCTCACTGAAATTACAATTTGCTAACTTATGAATCCAGGAGGAAAGTGTGTTTGCCAAGCACAGTGCACACTGACAAAAAAGTATTTGTAAAAAGTAAACAAATGGAGGAATGGAGCATATATCTAAACCAATTAGAACACTTGCAATTATGAATAATTTAAAGGCAGTGTCAGACCAGGGACTGCATCCTTTATCATGATATGTAGCTAGCTACCACAAAGATGATCAAGGAGTCTGTCAGGCAGAGATGTACTTTTAGATGGTAGGAGCAGTCTGTGAAGGGACCAAAGTGGACAGCAGAGAAAAAGGACGATTTTAAGGTAAGGATAAGCAATGTATCTAATAACTTTTTATCCTGCAGAACTGAAGATCTGAGACAGATCACTAGTCTCAATTTGAGACATTGACCATAACTTTTAAGTTCAAAGGCTTGTTCAAGCCTTGGGATTCAGTTTGCCACAGAAGTTAAGTCCCATGGGCAGCTGCTTCATGAAACCTCCCTTCATTCAGACCCCTATAATGGGCACACAGTACATTACATTGCAGTATGTACTCCACAGCTATGCAGAAGGGCTTTCACAAAAGAAAAAAAATAAGAGGACTGCACTGAACATTGCAGTTCAAACTTCAACAGTGATCTTAAACTGTGGATAACCCAACTGGATACACACGTTATATGGCAACTCTCACTACAAACCAAGCTGTACATGTCTGAGTCTTATTGCTTACCACATTTTCTTAGAAGCAATGTGTCTCCTGTAGATTTAAATACCTTCTAGCCCCCATCACACCTTCTCAGCTGAAGAATGTGCTCAGCACTGTAACTGATTTTGTGAAAAGACAGACACATTCAACAGGATATTTTGCATTGATCTTAAAGACAACAAGTGTTCTCATTAAGATTTTCTTTAAAAAGCTCAGAAATGCTCTAGTTTCACAGAATTTAGAGTATTTCAAAACTAAAAAGATGTTTTACACATGTGCATTTTATAAATTGGAAGGCTATAAACCCAGAAAGCACTGTGTAACATTTTGAAAACTACCTAGATGTTTAAGAGCCTAAGGCTTGCTGTCTGTGCCATAAATTTATGGTAAATTAGGATGTGAACTCACAGGGCACCAACTTCCTGTCAACATACAAATAGCAGACACTAAGAACACTCACTTGCAGGCTAGCCAGATCCCATTTCTATAACATTTTTGCTTGAATAAAGTCTTCTGTATTGGAATGCCTTGGTACATGTATGGGAGGGAAGGAAAGCAGTGACAGACGTGAGGGAAAGAACAGAGATTGTGAAGGAGGATGCTAGAATTCACAAAAAACAGGATTCTGAAGGAAAACATGGGAGAGAAACATGCAAATGAAACTCAGCACAAGAAGCATAAAGCTATGAAACTATGCCGCAGAGTCAAAAGGACAAAGAAGAACTCAGGTAACATTTCTGCAAACTCTTAAACAAAACGCAATAAATTCAGCAACCCTAGCTATAAAGCTATACAGCTATACATTTTTAAGCTATACAGGCAGCCTCCATTATTTTATCAGGACAAGCCAATTGGCACCTGTATTTACAGAGCCCATACTGCCTTTCCTCTGATCAACTGAGACGCTTTCTCAAGGCAGGCTGCACGCAGCCACGAAAACTCTGTTGGGGAGTTCAGTGCATCAGATAGGGCAGGGAACATGTCCTAGCTGCAGTTCAAATTTAAGAACACTGCAATGCAATGTATCACAGGTTACTATCATGCTGCCTGAAAGGCAAGTATCTTGCTTCAACTCTGCAAACTGGCATTTCAAAACAAAGCTTTCTGTGACACTGAAAAGTTGTATTAGCTGAATTACCATCCCAACCCAGAAAGTAAAACAAGTGGAAATTCCCCTAGCACTGACATTCAGTTCCCATTAGCTCCCAGAGGGCTGAACTATTACCCAGCCTGAACACTAAGCGTACTCTCCCACATCTTCTGCCAGCACTGTTTATTCACCAACTCTTGCTCTCTTTTCACTTCCCTGGATATTTTTTATTAATATGTTTTTTATTCCTCACCTTGCTTTACTTAATACCCCTCTTTGCACTTCCTTTACATTCTTCCCTGTCCTCTTGATACCCCTTGCCTCTTGGTGCTGTATTACCCAGCTTCTGGCTAGGAGTGAGTCTCTGGTGAGCAGTGCCTTCAAGGCACAGAAGCCCACATTACTTCACTTGTAGGCTGATGCTGCAAGCCTTGACACAAACAGCTGATTTGGGAAAAAACACATTTTCAACTCCTGAACTGGATTTATTACAACTCAAGGAATAAGCATGCCAGGTATTCTGTCAGGCTTTACTGCCTAAGCTTTTATGAAGGTCCTAGGGTTTATTTTGCTTTAAAAAAGTCCACTTCTCTCAGTGTCCAAGCACTCCCTTTTCCCAGTCAAGCTAGCAGCAACAAATTCAAGACTGTTGGTACTTGAATGTACGTATGTATATACAAACCCCTGAATCCAGAAGTATGGTTATAAAAGTGAGATAGTTTTATGTTTAGGAGGCCTTATTGATACCACCTGCTTGGTGAACACACAGGACATGCCAATAACTAAACTCCTAAAATCTTGTCCCAGCATAAAACATTGAAGGCAGGCTCTTCTCCCAATGTTTTTAATAGGACATCTTTTTTTAGATTGCTCAGTGTGTTTCAATTGTTCTTCCAGCTGCAGCTGAGAGAGAATGAATCTGTGCCATGAGGTGAATAAATGGATGCAAGATCTCAGTTGCTACAAAGTTCTACCCAAATTTTAGCTTTGCTAAGAGAGCTTCTGGACCAAAAAACTAATGTTAGACTTATGCACAAGCTGCAAAGTGCTGCTAGCTCTGCAAGTTGAAAAAAAAAAAAAAAAAAAAAAAAAAAAAAAAAAAAAAAAAAAAAAAAAAAAAAAAAAAAAAAAAAAAAAAAAAAAGTCAACGAAGGTGATCCTAATTCAAACAAATTCCACAATGTAATCTGTAACAAAATATATGTACTCCAGACAATGACTTAGAATACTCAAAAAATAGGTTAACACTAGAAACGCAGTATTGCATTTCTTAGCTAACTTTTTTGTGCTGTATAAATCTGAACCAAAAGACAAGTCCTGATATCCTGGAAGGGAAGAAGCTCCAGATGTCTAGTTTTCTCATAAGAAATTTAACTGGGCATTTTTATCCCAGGAAGTATAAATGTATCCCAGGTGGCTGTGGCTGTGTTACTCAGGTCTAAGGGGAGGGAAGTGCATATACTTTAGTGACATCTGCAGTTCCAAACAAACAGCAGGACAGGTCTTCCCATAATGCTGTCCAGATCAGAAGATGCCAGGCTGGACGTGGTCTATTTCAGACATGAGCTAGAACGTTTATGTAGCAGCCTTCCAGTATCTGAAGGGGGCCTATAGAGATGCTGGGGAGGGACTCTTCATTAGGGACTGTAGTGATAGGACAAGGGGTAACAGGTTCAAACTTAAACAGGGGAGGCTTAGATTGGATCTAAGGAAGAAATTCTTTCCTGTTAGGGTGGTGAGGCACTGGAATTGGTTGCCCAGGGAGGTTGCGAGTGCTCCATCCCTGGCAATGTACAAGGCCAGGTTGGATGAAGCCTTAGGTGACATGAGGTGTGAGGTGTTCCTGCTTATGGCAGGGGGTTTGGAACTATATGATCTTAAGGTCCTTTCCATCCCTAACTATTCTATGACTCATCACAGTCCAGGCTGCTCCAGACAAAGCACATGATAGACTTGGAGGCCTCTGCTTCAAGATTCATGGTATAGAGCTTCTTCATCAGCAAGTTAATCACAACACTGCTGCAATCAGGAACAGCATCTCTAGTATAAATCATCCTTAATGATGAGCCTTCCATCTCAGGTAGCTGTGCCCTTGTTTTCCCTTCCTCATTCAGCCTTCAGCCCTGCTTCAGCCAGAGTATGTGGTTTAATGACAGGATGCGAACAAACTGTTGTCAGGCAGCTGTGGTAGAGGCAGATACTGCCAGAGAGAGTTTCTAGCACTCTTAAAAAGGCAATAGGAAGGCCCTATGTGATATGCTTTCATGGTCAGCTGTGTTCACATTTGAATTAGTGCTTGAGAGAGAGAGACAAAACATCCACTAGGGACACATATACTCTATTTTACAGAGAAGAATGAGAAGTGTTTAAGCCAGAGCTACTTGAAATCAAAGGCTGGTACTGGCAAAAGAACAAACGGCTACGAGCTAGTTTTGTTTGTGAATTAAGTTTTTAACAATGAGAACATGAAGCATTTGTACAGGCTACCAGTATAGTATGCACAGCCAATCTGACCAACAGTAAAATGGAGGCTCACATAAGTAGGTAAAGAATTTATGTTCCATCATTCAGTGGCCTAAAACCTCCCCTGCAGTTGTTTTCCTAAGTTTCCCAAAGTTCATCTGTTGGTCTCTGCTGCCAAATTCTCTCCTGGACCACCTCCATTCACAGCTATCCCACAAGCCTCTCTATATCCCACCTCCCTCTCTCTCATCAGTCTAAACCTGCTGACTTCAGATCAGCTGCACTGATGAGAGCTGGCATCTGCTTTCACTGCTCTTTCTCTTGAAGAAGGCATTCAATTTCCCAAGCTCTGGCATTTGCTCATGACAAGAGCAGCAGCAGTTCAGTTTTTAGACAACAGTCTATTTGTGGTATACTGCAAGTGCTTGAGGAAATCCCGTAACCCACTCCATTGTATAAAAGAAGTAATTTTCTGAGCAAAGGCCTGCAATTTTTTCAACATAACTGGAATCTAGATGCTGAATCCTTTTTGCACTTCCAGTTCATTTTTCTATTTCACTACATACACAGGAGACTGACAAAATTATCTTAGTCTTTACCTTCCTCTACCTCCCTTTCCCACTTCTCTCCTGTAACACTTGCACCTGAAATTAACATTTTTCAAGTGCTGTTTTCCCTCTCTTCTATTTGTTCTAGATTTTAAGATGCCTCTTCCCTATTTCCTTCCCTTTCTTTCTCTCTTGCCCATTGTCTTCTGGTTTACCCTCCCACCCATCACACTGAGTGTGATTTAGTAACTCATTCATAGCTCCTCCCTAACATCTCTCCTGTGGCTCTACCACAATTACTCACCTCATTCACTTTTATTAAGCACTTTATAATCCCTCCCCCAAGTTCCAGGTGAGGCTCTCTGAAGTCTGCCTTCTGTCTCTTGCACTCCACTGAAACAGTCTTAGCCAAGGACTTCCCTCAAATCTAAAGTTGCAAGGGTCTAATCTTGCTTATCAGCACCCCCAAAACCTGCTGTATTCCTTTTGTTGAAGTTTGGGGTTGTTTTTAACATTGCCTTCCACATCACTATGATTCATGAGTAACAGCTAAATCAACATTCTCTTGGTAAAAGGAATTAACATTTCCTTAAATAACTCTCAGGGGCCCTTTCTCCTTTGCCAGTTACACAACCAAGTGAACTGTACTTGGCTCTGCTCCAAAGCACACCTCCACCCACACCACAGACCTAATATTGGTTGAAAACAAAAGAAACCGGGGTGGATCTCCACATGTATTCTTGTCTCTCCGAGCCAAGGGATTCATTCACAATATTCCTCCCTATTTATGAATTCTCCAAGCAGTATGAGAAATCCTCTTATCTGTACTTCATTAAACATATTCTCAAATTGCTTCAATAAATAATTTTGGTATTGTGCATACTTTCAGCTTTCTCTATTAAGATCAAGTACATAATGCTGCAACATAAGCTGTAGCCTTCTAAATTTACTTGTAGAACTAGCACAACTTTTAAAGCGCACTGTAGAGCTTATTGTGATATGCACTACCAGTGATGTAAGTTGTAGTAAGCATTCAAGCAGGATCCAAACCTTTTGAATTACATAACTGACCAAATGCAAAGCATTAAATTCAGATTCTTAATTCAAATACGCAGTTCATTTTTCTATGAATACACAAGGATTTAAAATGAATGGTAATATTTTCATGAACACACACATAAGTAAGGTGAAGCTCGGTTTTGAATAAGCTATAACAAAATACTCACTGGCTGCTCAAACCCACTGGTTCAGCCCAGCACAACCTTCTTGAGTTTTTGTATTGTAGAAAACCAGATGTCAAGTGATTTAGAAAAAATTACATGTTCACAGTGTAAGAGAAAACAGAGTGCTCAGCACAGTGGGGTTGCTATCTCTTGTGGGCTGTGAGCACTGCCCTAGGAAACACAAATCTGAGCTCAACAGTGAAAACAAGTTGCTGCTCTTTGTTTAGCATGGCAGGGAGCAAAATGAGAAGATGATCCCAATTTACCACAGGTGTATGACCACTAAAAGAGAGGCAGAAGTATCATATTTAAACTCATTTATACTTGTGACATTCTAAGAATTGAATCAGGAGCAACCTCACTACAATTTGAATGGGAACAGTTTTGAAACCCAGTTTTCTGCACTCAGAGGATTATGACCACTACTTCCCATTCTGGAAGAACATAAAAATATCCATATGACTTCTAATCTAGCCTCATGTCAAGCTTAACCATAATTTTTCACAGAATAATTTAGACTGGAAAGACTTCTAAGGGCCATCTAATTGGACTCTCTGCTTTAAGTAAGGCTGACTTTAAAGGCAACTCTGGCTATAGACAAGCTCTGAAAACTTCCAAAGCTTCTCCAAGTGACTTGCTCCAGTGTTTAACCACTGTCATAGTGAAAGTTATCCTTTATAACACATGATTTTCCTGCAGCAATTTGCAACACTGACTATTGTCCTTTCAGTGTGCACTTCAGAAAAGCTTTTTTCCATCTCTGTTAACAGGACTCTTACAGGTAGCTGAAGATACCTTCAAACTCCTCTTTTCTAAACAGTCCCAGTGCTGTCAGTCTCTCTTGATATGCCACGTCCTCCAGCCCCTTAACTACCCTGGCAGGCCTCCACCCAACTGGCTTCAGTTAGTCTCTTGTACTGTGGAGAAACAAAACCAAGGCAGCAATCCCTTCCCCAACCCCAAAGCTACATACTGGCTAATACAGTTCCTTGTATAGTTAAATACCAACTGCAGCAAGAGCATGCAGCAACTTCTCCTCCAGATCCATCCCCAAGGCACCTGCACTGTTAGAGGGTTATTCCCTCCCAGTCAGGTACAGGACTTCACACCTACTTTTGCTGTCTTTATGAGGCTTCTGCCAACTCAGTCCTCAAGCTTCTGAAGCCCCTCTAGATGGCAGCCCTCTACAAATCTCATAAGGACACATTTTGTCTTGTTATTCATTAACCACTTGGGACATTTTTGCATTTAGCATGATTAGACTGCATTAGAGATTTGTACAGAAGTTAGAACAACACAATTTTTCCATACCTAAAAAATGCTTTTGTAATAATTCATCTTGACAAAACTATAAAGAATGTTTTTACTCTTACTGAAAATCAGCATTTTCTGTCAAAACTATGCTGACAGAAACACATTAGCTCTTCTTTGGATAGTGTTAATACTCATTATATGCATAGGGAATTAGAGGTCACTACTGGTACCAGCGCCATGTAACATGTTTGTTGGACATGAACAGTGGGACTGAAGGCACCCTGAACCAAGCTGTATAGTGTTGTTGACACGCTGGAGAGAAGGGATGCCATCTACAGGGACAGGCTTGAGAATGTGGGCTAGTGTGAACCTCATAGAGTTCAACAAGGCTAAGTGCAAGGTCCTGCACCAGGGTCAGAGCAATCCCAAGTGAAAAAAAAAACAACAGGCTGAGCAGAGACTGAAATGAGAGCAGCCCTCAGGAGAAGCATTTGGGGTGCTGATCAGTAACAAGCTCAACACAAGCTGGCTTCAGTGTGCTTGAGCTCAGAGGCCCCCCCCCCCCCCCCCCCCCCCGGCCCGCCGCATACAAGCGTAGAGCCGCA
>NDXB01000113.1:39114-115623 GCA_002631895.1 Agapornis roseicollis
CCCCCCGTGTGCTGGGCTGCATCAAAAGGAGCATGAGCAACAGGACAAGGGAGGGGATTTTCCCCATCTGCTCTGCTTTGGTGAGACCCCCTGCAGTCCTGTGTCCAGCTGTGGGGCTACAACACAACAGGGACATGGAGCTGTTGGAGAGAGTCCAGAGGAGACCATGGAGATGCTGCGAGGGCTGGAGCAGCTCTGCTCTGGAGCCAGGCTGAGAGAGCTGGGCTGGTCAGCCTGGAGAAGAGAAGGCTTCTGAAGGGGAGACCTTAGAGCAGCTCCAGTGCCTAAAGGGGCTACAAGAAACCAGGGAGGGGCTTTGGACAAGGGCCTGTAGGGACAGGACAAGGGGAATGGCTTTAACCTGACAGCGGTGATATTTAGTTTAGACATTAGGAAGAAATTCTTCCCTGTGAGGGTGCTGAGGTGCTGGCACAGGGTGCCCAAAGAAGCTGCGGCTGCCCCATCCCTGGCACTGTTCAAGGCCAGGCTGGAAGGGGCTTTGAGCAAGCAGCTCTACCGCAAGGAGTCCCTGCCCGTGGCAGGGCTCTGGAACTGGATAAGCTTTGAGGTTCCTTCCAACCCAACCTTTCCATGATTCTATGAGTTACATCTGATCATGTTGAGCAGTAGTGCAAGTCCTGTTTTTAGTATGTAGCTTTCTGGCAGGATTTGTTACTTTGAGACAAGCACCTGTCGGGAAGCAGTAGTATCAGAAGAGCAACTCTGAAGCATGCAGAAATTTCCTAAGTATCTCTGCTTGAGACTCTAGTGCTTACTTTTCCCTGAGGAATTACAGACTCGTCTTCCTCTCTCCTTCACCACTAGGACTAAGGAAGGTATTGTAAGTCCCCTAAAACTGATGAAATAGAACAGAGCAAAACAAGCTTTAAGACATCATCCTGAAAAGGGCAAGCCCCCTCTACTAAATGTGCAATAATATGTCCTATGTTTGTTAAGATCTTGAAAGTGAGCTTCCTTCATACCTTTATTCTACCTTAAGAATGAACACAAAAGACAAACTTGATTTTTACAGGCTTATTCAGTTCAAGCAAACATCTTGCATTTTATACAGAAAGTGCAAATAAGAGATTTCTGATTTTCTCTTTTGAAAGCACTCAATTATGCAGGTATGACCAAGGTGTAATAAGCTTTCCCTCATGGTAAGCTCAGAGGGATTTAACATATGCCGATCTCAAAATACCATTACTTTCCAATAAATGAGCTGCAGCTCAACATGCACTAAAGCACCTAAACTAGGGTGTATACTGCCTTTCACAGCAGTGGAAGGAATTGCATTAGTAAATATAAGCAGATTTCCGTATTTAGTTTGGTGTGGTTTAGTTTTGCTTGTTACCAGAAAGTAACTAGTATCACCTATTTTTCTAGCTTTCATACTCTTTAAATAGGGTGCTACCCACTTGAGACCCACAAATCTCTGATGTGATCCCCTCATGTGTTACACAGAGGCAGAGAAGGCATCCCAGAAGAACATCTGCTTATAACAGTCTTGCAGGAACAGAACATTTTAATGAGAAGAGTGGGATATGAATCCACATTTCATTACAGCAGGGGTCTGTCACAAGCTTCAGATGTGGATCCAAACATACCAAAATACAGCAGCTTTGAGACTAATCTCTAATGATAAAGAATTGTCATTCAAGTAACAACCAATAAAGAGCTTGATGTCTTTAATAGTTCCTAACTTTAGCTACCTGGCTAAACTGGCAGCATGTTTCTTTCCAGTTAGAAGTGTAAAATAAGAAAACCAAACATCCACTTTGCCAGGCGATGTTCAACTAAAGTAAAGGACTACCCACATATATTCTCACTTGACAGACCATAAAAGAGAAAATTGGTCCACTAAAAAGTTATAGGAGGGAATTGGTGACAAGGACGAAGACAACAGCTTTGTTAAGCGGTTACTTTGCTTCAAACTTTCCAGAGGACATAGAAGACAGAGCTTTGTTTTCTAGGCACAGGTCTTACTCCAGAGGACTGGAAAACAGGAAACCTACAACCACTGTTGAATGAGAAAAGTCACAAGATGTACTGCGGCAAGCAAATTATAGCCTAGTTAGCATAGTTAAAGGAAAAGGGGAATAGATGAAGATGTGTTTTGAAGGACACTATGAAGACCTTCATGTGAATAATTTGATTCTAAATACCCAGTGTGGGCCAGTAAGAGGCCAGCTTAAACTAATGTATTTTCATTCTTAAGAGATAACACTGCTGCAGCAGGTGCAGGGGAACTGCCATGTTTCATACGCATACATTTTCAAAGAGTAATAATGTTCCACACTGAAGATAATTGAATAAGGCAGAGCTATGGTACATAGGTTAAAATAATAGCTTTAGGAGAGAAAATTAGCTCAAAACCAGGAAACAGTGAAGAGGTAATAAAAGGTGTGAAAGAAAAGAGTTTACAGTGAGATCCCTCTGAGGTCAGGTAGCTTTTAACTAATGCATCCAAGCAATTTAGATAAGAGGACATTTCACTTCTTCTGTGCCTGCTGCAGTTGTTTTATCCCTCAGGGACTGAACAAGCACAGAATATACAATGGAGACCCAGGATGTATGGAGAAGGTGAAGGTTGGTCTTCGTTTGTTGACAAAGTAAAAATAGCAAATGCCACACAACCTTGATTATACAAAGGTATACAAGGGTATCACCTGGCTCCAGACAACCAGCACTGCAGATAAGGGGACAGCTGAGACAGCCAGCTTGTGAGCCTTCAGTAAATAGCAGCAAGTAAAGGTCCTGTGGTAGCATAGTCAAGGTAAGATTTACCATAGCTCTCCTACAATGTAACTCTTGGTAGTTTTCAGTAGATGGACATAAGCAGTCACAACTTCAGGTCAAAGTCATGGCCCTTAAAACCTGTGCTGAGGTTGAAGGGAGGGAGAAGACAATAAGCTGCAGATGGAGACACTGGGAACTTCTGTGCTCCTGACGTGAAATATGCCTGCAGCAGGGATGAGGGGAGAGCAAGGCCTTCCCCAGCTTTATAATGTCTGTCTTCAGGAGAGTTCTGATTGCTCTGCTCCGAAGAGCAATCCTCTCCTACTTCTCAATACAACTCAGGCACAGAAGCCTTGAAAAAACACAGTGGGAGAAAAGCCCATTAACCCACTGAGTTAAAACTCTTTTCAAACTTCCCCTATCGGTGGGAGGTGGGAAGTGTGACAAGGGAGATGCTGTGGCTCTTTTTTGAGGTTTATTCTGGAAGCTTCAGATGTGCCAGGAGCTCCACATTGGGTTTTCCTGAAGCCATGCTCCAGCAGGAATATTTAGGTCTTACATTTCTATTGACTTTAGTTGAAGGTGCTACCTACACTGAGATTTCAGAGGCAGCTTGCATTCTCCTCCAAAAAAAGTAGTTCTCCCCTTATTAGCTACGAAGGCAAAGCAGCTTTGAAGCCACATCAGTTTATATGGAGGAGTTGAAGCTGGTCCTGCACACTCAGTTAGCTCTAACTCATATTGATGGATGAACTGAGAAGCATCCAGCCCAGAGAAGTGATGAATACTGGATTGCTTCCCTCTACATTAACTTGTTAAAGTAGCTTGAGGATTTCTTTAGACCAGGCAGAGATAACTTGTAACTCTACTTAAGCCCTTCTCCAGACTCCTGAAAATTGGGAGCAAGTAATTCAGTGTCTCAGCAATGTGGACTTAGCACTTAAACAAGGACAAGGGTTCTGACCTGCATCAGAAACAGTGAGAGTAAGGGGAAACACTTCAAGCACATATATATATGTAAAGCTGATAGAGCTATGTAAGCAGGTGTTTTACAGCTGGAATTTGCACGATGTAGTTACAGAAGAGAGATGGAATACAATGATTTATTAGAGAAGCATTCATGCCTTCAGTTTCCTCCTTCACCAAAGAGGCTATCTAAAAACCCATCCAGTCTGCTAACTAGTATTTGATCTGAAGTGTCTTTACACTTCAAATCAGAATACCCCAGCCTACGTACTGAAGTACTTAACAGACACCCACTGACTTCTGTGGAAGCTTGGTCTAGGTGAGAACAATTACTTCGAGCACAATGTGGTCCTTTATATGAAATAGTTCAAGTTCTTATTCAGTGTCATACTTCCGCAGATTATTGTAATTGACTTGCTAATGGTGTTTTCTATAGAAGGAAAATAATAAACAAGCTCTATTTCCCAGTGTGACAGATAAGATTATTACATTTATTTAGCTGTGCTGAAAGGCCACAGTACCTTTTTTGAAGAGAGCCATAAAAACACAATCCTCTTGCTTTGTGTGTTTTTCAGGAAGGCAAGCAGTGAGTGACCTACCTCCTACACTTCACTAATTCCCTCACTTTGAGCCAATGACCCTTCTGATGACTTTGATGAAGGGTTCTTTGATTTAATAATAGCAAGTAGCACTTCCTATTTTCAAGCATTATGGACTCAAACTAATGTTCAAACTAATTGAATACACTGTTTTATCCTCAGAACCTTTTCTAATCAATTGTCAGGAGAAGAGTTAGGAATAATTACTGTGCTTAGGCAAATTTTGAAAGTAGTTATATGTCAAAGTGACAGAAACAGCAGCAGCTTCATAGCACTATAAGATTAAGGAAGATAAATAAAAGTATTTTAACATGACTAATTCTACCACAGCTTCTTATGTTAGAAATAGCTTAGTGGAGAGAAAATGTCTTCTCCAAACTGGACAGCGATTGCAGGTATGGATTAGAATACTTTACCCTCAAGTCATATTTAATTTATTTCCTATAACATAAACAAGGGTATTTGTATATTTTTTTCATAAGTCTGTGGATAGTTACAATCAGGAAAGATCTGTAGTAAATAACTGTCACTGCTTCTTCTACTGGCAAACATTATTAACATAGACATGTATGATTCAAACACAGGTCTGCAATATGTTCATGGCACATTCTTGGGCCAAGTCTGAATTGTAGAGATGTGTGACAGGCATGTTAAGAACTGAACAAAGTTAAATATGAATGGCATTGCATGCGTGCTTACAAGAAGCAGCATGAAAATGATTAAAATAATAGCCTGTCTGAGAGAGAACCCCATTCCCAAGTCACTTTTCTCAGGAGTAAGACTGAGGAATGTTAGCTAGCATGAAGACCACATGACTTATACACTGAAAAGGCCAAAGGCAGAGATGTGTCATCAGCAGATGACTTGCATCATGATAGCAGGACAGCAACAAAGCTCCAGCATCTTTTTACCTTTCCTTTTCCTGTTAGTCTCTCAGGAACAGAAATATTCCTACCAGAGGAAAAAAAATCAGGCAGTCTCACTGGCCAAGATTCATGAAGACTCTAGTAATATCCTTAAGCAAAGGACTACCCTCTAACAACTACAGTCTCATAAAAAAGAAGAAAGCTTAGTTCAAATATCATTTTAACACCTATCAATAGCCACAGCAATAAGTACCATATCCCCAAGTTTGACTCCTACTGCCATACATAGAAAATCACCAAAATGCCTGTTGTAAATACATTTTGGTGATTTCATGTCATGCATGGCAACATGAATCAAACAGTCTGTGAGAAAATCTGTGTGTAACATCAGTTTACTTGCAGATTATGTAAGCCTGTATTACAGATTGCCTCAGAAGCAGAAATTCTTCACTGGACAGTTACACCTGAGAACAGGCTGCCCAGACAAGATCTTGATGGAGCTCTGGATTATATTATGCAAGACCCTGCTTTTAAGAGGCAGTTGAGCTGCACAATCTCTACACATGTCCTCCAACCTAGACTCTGTATTTATGATTCTTCTTTCATATGACATCATCTTGAATCTTATTACAGAGGTTTTCAAGTGTGTCTAGATTGTTTTAGCCAAATGCTATGCACCTCATATTGGATAAAATATGTGTGGATTAGTTAGAAGAATTAAATATGGATGGGTTTTGGGAGTATTTATGAGCTAACAGATCCTATTTAAGTGCATGGTTTTTTTCTGGAAAATGTATAGGTTTACTGGAATAAAAAAGAATTGTGTTGAAGTCTTCTGAGATGGATTCACATGGGAGTATTCTGATTGCTTCTCACAGACAGCACAGGCAGTGGGCTCTCGCATCTGGCCACATGGAAAGCTTTACAGGCCCTAACATTCACTGGAAGACTCCTATGTACTTCAAGGTATCTTAGCCAATGTCTTTTCTGAGTATGGAAATATTAAAGGCAAAGCAGACAAGAGGACTGATAACAAAACATCCACTTAAGGATGATTAGGTTGTCAAGTGGTGTCACAGGAGAAGTTAAAGATGCTGCAAGGCTCAAACTCCCCTCTGTGCTAAATGGAAGAAAAGTAGTGCAGTCATCAGTGTAAAACCACAATGATTCAGATTAAAACCAACTTTCCTGGGTTTACTGTTCTTCTCAGAAACAAACATATTTCTATTTATTTTCCCTTCATCATCCTTTCCTATTACTGTCTAAAACTGTGGTTTTAAAATGTACCAAATGAAGGACTCCTAATGATAGGAAGTTTAGCTACAAAGCCTACAAATGCCAATTTCCCACATGAATCACATTTAAAAATTACTTGAGAAAATATTGTACACTTCTCAAAAGCAGTAACTATCACCCCATGCTATGTTCTGCAAACAGCACAAATGACATTATACATAATTATGTCTGTCAGGAAATTCTATGCAAGCCCACTCTACCAGAGCCTTCCAGACAGGAGGTGCAGTAGCCGCACTGTAAGGTGCATTGGCCAAAGTTCCTAAAGATTTGGCTTCTAATTGCACAAGTGCCACATGGGCACAAATCTCATTTACCCTGCCACACTTCAGCAAAGGGGCTGGGAGAACTAGGTCTGCAGGTGGAAAGATTTACTACCATGTCATGTCCATCACTTCCCAAGTAAGCTGCTGTAATATCATGATGGATAGCTGTTCAAGAGACCTCACAAAGGCTGCTTGTAGCAAGATCAAAAAACAGTCTTAGACCCCAGCTGTGCCAACACATGATCAAATTGAATAACTTTGAAGAAAATATCATCAAATTGAGCACATGTTAGGTTTTCTCTGCTCTGCAATCAACACAGGATGTGAGGCAGCCCCTCATACAAGCTGTAAGCACCTTAATCAAAGGGACTTCGGATACATATATAGGGCATCATACATGGGGCAGTTCATAGCAAACACCTGATGACTTGCACACACAGGTCACACTACCATTGCTTGCTGGTTTGGTTTTCCCTCCTTTCCACCCTCCTTTTAAGAGCTGAAAAAAAACCCCCTCAAAGTGCCTTAATCAGTGCAAGAAGCAATGCGCCAGTCTCAGCATGTAGCCTGCCATACCCTGAAACATCCATTATTATGTAAAGTTATTTTGTACATGCATCAAAGAGATAAATGCTAACTATTGTATGCTTCTATGAAATGCAAGGCCATTGACAAATGTCGAAGACAGCCCTGATGGCAACGAGCCATTTGATGATAATGGTTTGAGGTATCACTGGCTCCTAATCTTCTCTTTAAAACGTGGTATCCTATGGCCTACATGTACAAACTTGTGTTTTTGCTGCACAGTCTAATGCTCCAACAGTAACTGAGGTTTTATGAAGTATGATGTTTTACAGGCTGCAAATTTATCATCACTCTATATTTATTTGCTTTAAGAAATTATTCTGGGTGCTTTAATTGCTGTTGAGGAATACTCTCTCCTTTCCCAAATACCCATCTAATATCTAAAGCCTTTCACCTGATACACACCTACAGCTGGTTCCCCTCCCTCCATGTTCCAAGGTCTCCAGTCTGATATCAAGTGTTTTCTTTCTCTCTGAACAGCTGCAAACATGGCCTATTTTTACAGAATAATCTCCCTTCAGACTAGTGTTCAGCCTAGTCTTTTGAACAGGTAGCACCAGAGAACAGTCTTCTATAGCTCATATCAGCAGAGAAGAGAAGAGAAAGTCACTGTGGGAAAGTCTAGATCACTCTAAAGCCCAGAGGAGCCCCCCTTTATCCAAGTACAGATGGGCAATACAGGCTATCTGTACTATCCTAAAAGACAGCACTTGAAGCCCTAAAGAGGATTTTAACTTCTTTTCAGAGTCAAAATAAGTAACAGTGGTTTCAACTGATTCTAATCTCCCCCCCTTGCTTTACAGCCTGGCTTTTGCCAATCAGCCATACATCAGTGACAGAAATTCACCACTTCACTTGGCAATAGGGAACTGTTGATTGATTGCTGCACAAACTGCACTGATTTACATGATTTTACCATTGAGATTAAAGGTAATTTATTTTAGGTGGCTGGGAGGACATCAGATCCTAGTAGCATGCTCTGAAGTTGGCTTTATTTGTCCTCAAAAGAGTTTTAAATTATTCCATTTACACAGTTATGTTAAAAATCAGTCCTCCATTAGTTAAATCTCTCAGTCTGACAAACTGCCAGTGATTCTGGAGAAACAGGCTATTTTGATGACATATTATACCTTCAGTCCAGCCCATACAATGGCTTCTTCTAAACCAGAGATTCATATTTGCTACATTATTCTAATGAAATACAAAAAAAGGTCATTAAACAAAATCAATTTCCTCAAGAAACATGTTTTAAAAAATGCATTAAATCTACTGTCTTTGGCTTTCAATTAAAACTGACTAAAATGTACAAAGACCATGTTTACAAATGTGGCAGATCCAAATGAGAAGGGCACTTGTACACAAGTGAGATTAACCCAAATTCCTGAGTCAGACTGTATGCTGTCTGCCTTAACATTTTCCTGCTGTGCTCTTTCCGAATTTTTCATTATGCTTAACAGGATTCTTTCAGGAATTAAAGGATTAGGGGCTAATTACAGAGATCACCTGAACATTACAGATAGACACAAGACATCTGAGAAGTCACTAGAAGTGCATTAGGGTCATGCCACATTTTAGGATATTGCCACCTGAGCTTGTTTGCCAGTTGTATATTCCTAAAGTATTCAAACCTAGAGGGTGGACAGAACTCTTTCAAAAGATTCCATGAAACAAGATTGCAAGGACATTTGCTACACTAATCATAGTTTTGCCCTAAAAAAATACGCTCATAAAACACAGTCTAGTCTTGTGCAAGTTGAAGACATCAAATGCTATCAATGGCAGCAAGATATCTGGTCCCTGTAGCTGACAGTCTGCCTGTCCAAGAATGGCAGTGCCAATGAAGAGAAGACAGCAGCTTGCCAACCAAAGTCCTGCTTCCAGACATCCTGAGCTGTGTCTCTGTGTTCTCACCAAGGCCAGACTCAGGAAAAATGTTTTGGCTCTTAATGGGTCTCCTGGAGACAGGGGCAAGGACAGAGGAGCACCAAGGCAAGCAGCTCCCCATCTCACCTCAGGAATAGGTAATTGGACAAAACTGAACTATCAAACCCCTCAAGGAAGAGGCAAGAAAGAAGGAAATACAGAATACATTAAGTATAAATGACAGAGAAAGGTGCTACTATTTGGATCAGTCTGTAAGCACTCTACCCTTCAGCTTCACGCGCCCAGTATTATTTTTCGGAGTCAGTTAGTCCTGACCTGCTGATGGAACATGACAAGACATCTTGCATGCATTTAAGTTTAACAATAGAAATGCTTGTGACAACCAAACCACATTCTGACTGGGTAAATTGCCACAGTAATCACAGTCTAATCTTTAACCACAACAGAGATCCTGCATGTTTAATGGGAGTTCATAAAATCTTTCACCTTTATATTCATTTGAAATATTCTTCTCCTCAATGATGTAGGCAAAGAAAGTCAGGGAGAGGACCCTGAACTGCTTTTAGCAGCAGTCACAAAACAACACTGAAAGCTCCCTTGTTACTCTATTAAGCACAGGCTGCTGCAGCTACTAAGGTTTTCAAGAGGGCAAAAGAGAGAAGCACAGAGTTAACACCAAGTGGGCTCTGCATGGGGGAGCAAACACTGCAGCAGCTGAGCTCCCAGAGGAACACTTGCAGAAAACCTTCTCCCTTCCTGTCTTCACCCACACAAGAGGAAAACCCAGGACAGCAATGTAACATCACTGTTTAGCCAAACACACTTGTAAGGGCAGGCATGACAACTTAACTGGCAATTACTCCTGCAAAACACTACATACCTCTCCAGGCTGTTGTTATTGTCAGACATTATACAGCTCCAGCCCTACATAAGTCACACCACCAAGAAGTATAAACCTCCCCAACTGTAATCCGAGTCCCACTGCTCACACTTGCCTTTAACCTTCTCAGTTAGCAGCTTTTAAACCACACTGAGCTGACTGTGACACACTGCACACTGCATTGTCTGAAGGGCTAACTCTGCTGTTGCACTCCTACACTGAGATTATATGACACTATTCAGTTTTAAGAGCAACTTCAAGTCCTTTGCCTTCTCTCAGTGCTCTCAAACTTTAAACCTGTACATGAAAATCAAGGTGAAAACACTTTGCTTTTAAAAGAACCAGGCTTTCTACCATATAACCACAAAGGCTAATACAAAAGTCAGACCTCCCACCCTTGTGCACACTTACCATCAGGTGACATGGCTCCCTGGCCAAAGTTCCACAGTCTGTTCTCCTGCAAGATGTCCTAGAAAGCTCAGAGGCTGGCTAGGTATTGAAGTGCACACTTCATCCTTGAAGGCTCAGCACCTCTGTATGTGCCCACCTTGTACCTTCCACCTTCCTCTACTTCCATATGAAGAGATATGTCTGTGGCACACAGAGACGGCTAACAACTACCAGTGGTATGCTGACCACATTGAAAGGCACTGCATGCTGAAATCTTGATACAGGCCTAGAGATAATGCTATCTACAACACAAATCCGAAGTACCTCCCAAAACCCAAAGAAGCACAGCTCAGCTCAGAAGAAGAATAAGCTTCATGGTCTGACTTTAAATAGAAGCCACAGGTCACAAGGGCAGGGCGTGTGTAGGCCTCACGTGAAGCCTGTTAAAGGTAATTAAGGCCTATTAGCGCCCTCAGGGGTCTGTCAGCTGAAGTCCTGACGTCCCTTCTGGAAACGAAAACTCCACCAGGAACACCAAAGCGACTTCAAGCACAGGACAGCTTGTCTTGAGAAAATTAGCAGTAGCAATGCCATTACCAACTTCGTCCTTGTATGCTTGTATTGAGTCGTCTCTGCAGGACCTGTTTCAGTTCACTCCACAGCTTCCTGAGCTGCTGCAAGCCCGCCGCACCTTCCCTTGGCCCAAAGCTCCTCTGAGGCAGGGCTGTTTGCTCCTTGTTCCACCCAGCAATCCTGTGCTGTACCAGATAGGATGTCAAATTTAATATGATTTCAGTCACTATTTTAGGGACGTAGCAAACAAGTCAGGCTCCAAGCTGCTGACTTCAGCTTAGCACAGCCAGAAGTCTGGTATATCTGGGCACATACAAAACACATTATTAGGAACCTAAGTAACTACTCGTAAAAGTAGGTATCTGCTTGTGATGGTGTTAGCTCAATATAAGAGGTTACTGCTTTCTTCACCTAGAAATGACTTTCTCCATAACAGAAAGTAGCTGATGGTTGGCATGGTCTTCTGTTCCACAGGCTAATGAAGTTCACTTGAAAACTTTTCAGGGTTTATTTTACATTGTAATAGAAAAGAAGCTGCTGTTAAGTCTCAGCTGTGAGCAGGCAACTTCCATTAAGTGTGTAATAAATAGTTTATATGCTCTTATTTGAGAGGTCAGGGAAATGGTCAGACATTTGATGAGTTACATAAAAGTGGTGTGAATTGTTTTCTTTTGAACTGGGAAACTTAAATTCCACTTCTCTTAAGTGTTAGGCACCAAACTGCTTTTCTGGGGGACCTGATCCTTGTTCCATAGCCTAGATATCAGAATCCCATTGAGGAAAGAAGGCAGGTTTGAAACACAGCAGAATCTTCTGTATTCTCATTGCACTGTGTTACACACAATCAAATGTATTTCTTTGCAGAAGGTGTTAATCCAAGTTGCATACTGTTAAAGTTGCTATAAGCCTGCATTGAAAAGGACACTGTATGGTTTATTTATCCCTCCTCAAAGGGATTAGTTTTGTTTATAAACTTATTTGCTTTGTATACACAAAAATGTGCATAACAAACTTCATTTTGTGGTTCATCTTCACCTTCATCCCTGCTAATATTTTTTGATTGACACACATTTGATGCCAAAGAACTGAGCTGACTTCTTTTAATATTCTCTGTCTATGAGGACAAAGAGAGGTGCATGAACCTGGAGGCATCTCTAATGACCACATGTGAGTAGGTGCAGGGAAGCCTATTTTTTAAACAACTAGAAATCAGGCAATCTTGTTAGCCAGCAGTGAGTGGGATGTAACATATTCCAAGCTGGTTTGCTTAGTCTCAACACCACACTGCCCATAATCATCTTACTTCCAATTAGACATTGGGAGCAGAACCTGAACTTATATCTACATTGAAAATACTGCAACAGCATGTAGAAAAGTCCCAAAAGTGACTCTACAATAGAAACACTGGAACTGGTTCCAGACAGGAGAATAATTTGAAAGTTTCAATTTATTGCAGTAGACACAATGGGTAAAGGCAGATCAACATTTGTCACATCCAAGAAATGGGATGCACTGAAAACCACCTGTAAAAGGGAAGGCCATCCATTCCAGAGGACTAGCCCAGTCACAGATGATATTTGTCAACTGAGAGGAGTGCATCAGTCACATCTACAGATCTCCAATCTCCCTCTGGATTTGCTGTACAGTCAAGTTGCTGTTCACTATTTCCACCAGTGAGCTACATGAAGTCCACAGCATGAAAACTGTGAGCAACGCACGTCCTCTGAGGGACCCTGTATCTGAACCAAGAGGTGGTGAAGTGAGTACCCTGGGGCCTCTGCACAAGAGTAAGGCAATGGAAGGTGGTAGCTCCTCTAGGCAGGAGATGGCTTCCTCCCTACCCAGCTGGCTCTCCCCTCCATCATGAGCCATCAATCAAGCCTC
Organism: Agapornis roseicollis; assembly: GCA_002631895.1. Taxonomy (NCBI): domain Eukaryota; kingdom Metazoa; phylum Chordata; class Aves; order Psittaciformes; family Psittacidae; genus Agapornis; species Agapornis roseicollis. The sequence goes on from NDXB01000113.1 coordinate 52,040, forward strand.
TGTGAACAATGGTTGAGCTAATCACAGGCAAGGGAAAAGTGAGCCCTCAATATCTGGAATCATGTGCACTGGGGAAACCTCTAGTTCTGCCAAAGCTTTTCCTTTATAAAGACATTCCTAGGCGAACAGTGGGTAGCTCCACCTGCTATTCAGCCAGACCTCTAATCCTGTCTGTTTTGTCTCTGTGATGGAGATCATGGATTCAGGTGCTTTTTTTCCACTTGGCACAGCTACGGGCCAGGATCAGAACTCAAGTATCACAAAGCCAGCACCATTCATCAACCTGTTATCAGTCGTGCCTCACCTGCAGAGGTGAGGGCACTATCTCAGGCAGAGCTGTCTCACTGCATTGCCCACAGAAGCAAAGCCATAATTCATACTTGACAGGATGTGTGTGCATGCAACACGTGAGAGCAACACACACACAGTGGAGACACAGGTTAAACAACACAAAGAAAGAACTCAAACATAATTAAAGCTAGTTGTTTGGAGGCCAAACCATGCCCTCCCTGAATGCTTCCATGAAAACCATTCCTGTCATCTGTTCTGCTTCATCTTTTCCCTTCCTCCTGGCAGCAAAATGCTGCCAGCTGCAGAATCAAAGCTGACAACCTTAAGTGATGGTTTCCAAAAGAGGTCCACCTTTCTCCAGGAATGGTGGTTGTGTCTTTCTTTGCTTTTCTGGGGAACCTCTGCAGTTTGCAGTACAGTTGTGCTTGCATGGCTATAGCAGTATCCACTAATGTCAGTCCTTCCTTTGGAGGAGTGTGAGCTGTTCCTGGAGCTGCTGGTTGTGACAACAGTGCCTTTTAAGTCTAGGTCCTGTAATAGAAGGAACCAAACAGCACCTCCAAGGGGCAAGGGCCATAGGCCATCACAGACAATGGAGAAGAATCACTTCTGCAGCACTCTCTAGCTTTTTACCACTGGGACAGGGGCAGCAAATGTCCTTCCATAAGCAGTGTTAGAGTTTGCTTGTCTGGAGTTGACAGGACAGGATCACAAAGTTTGCTACAGCTGCAGCCTGCATCTCACAGCTGGTGCTCACACACATCTTGTAATCCTGCTTTCAACCTTGACTATTGAGTGACCAGTATATGTATATAGGGCTGTATCATGCAGGTCTATTCATTGCTTCTCTCATGCCCTTCACATTGTTAATAATTAGATTCACTTAACAAAATTCATGAAACTATTTGTGTGGTAGGGAAAGATAAAAAGGGAACTTCATTTCACATAAATATTGTTAAACCCTGCTTATACCTCCATGAACTTCTTTCTCTTTATATTTAAACTTTATACTGGAGTACAAGGTACAGAGCTTCTTTTCATATTCAAAGTTTACAGCAGAGCTTCAAATACATATTAATATAGAAGCTGTAATGTATTCTGAGTTAAGTCGTCATAAAATCTGGGGCTCTTCACATCATCACTTTTGAAGGTCAGTGCCACAGAGAAAAAGAAGCATCTGTATTGGATCACCATGAGGGTTTGTAATACATTGCAATAAATACTGCAATATATTTCATTTTTATATGTTTTTGATGAAGAGGCAAAAGTGCATCTTCAAAAGTTGCTTTTCAAAAATTGCTCATCTGATTGGAACAGCTGTAAAAGAGATTGAAGCCAAACATTATTCATGGATACATTATGGCTCCTCACCGAAACCACAGCTGAAATGAGAAGAGAATTCCAGTGATATTTCATTTGGGGTATTGATTTTTCTGAGCTCTTCCCACAAACCTATTGCATGTGCATTCCAGGCAAGTATGAGAAGATGTAGATTATCCTAGCTGGTTTTCTTCCCTAAATTCATTTTAATTCCCCCAGCTTGCTTATAAACATTTTGCTAATGTAGTGCTTTGATTCTTTTAGAACTAACACTCATTGTTCAAAGAGTGCCTCATCAGTTCAAAAGTGATGTGTGGAATGCTTTGCCCCTCACTGCACAACAGCGACAAGCAGCAGCTATTTCACTGTGAAACAACACTTGTCAACAATTTAGGTTGCTGGATTCAGAAGCCTGGAAAAGTCTCCGTCTAAAGTGGGAGCATAAGAAATGGCTGCAGTTCCCTGCCTCTACCTGCAGTCTCATACAGGCTGGAAAGGCACAGAAGAATCATAGAACCACAGAATCATTTAGGTTGAAAAAGACCTTCAAGATCATTTAGTCCAACTGTTAACCTAGGTACTAAAGTGCCACATCTATATGTCTGAAATACCTTCAGGGATGGCAACTCAATTACTTCCCTGGGCAGCCTGTTGCAGTGCTTTCTGTGAAGAAAATTGCTCCCAATATCCAGTCTAAACCTCCCCTGGCTCAACTTGAGGCCATTTCCTCTTGCCCTATCACTTGTTATTTGGGAAAAGAGATTGTCATATTTGCTAAACTCCAGTCAACTTGGACCTCCCCTGTTAGCCAGGACTGCTGATAAACAATTGAAAGGGGCAGAGTGAGCACTTTCAACAGCTCCTTCAGCACACTTGCATGGATCCCTTCTGGCCCCATGCACTTGTGTATGCATGTATGCTGAACCCAGGACAGTATGAAAGGATCATACTCAAGCTGGGAATATGTTAAGATATGTTAAGATAAATGTTAAGTGAAATGTTAAGATAGAGTCCAGATCACAGCCTTTCTATTAGATTTAGTTAAGGACCCTAGAGCCTCCCAATATGCATTTTATACCAAGTAGCAATTGCCCCAGAATGTATATTGGCACAGCAAAGTGCAGCCTACCATAGGCACGTCAGCAACATCCCTGAAGAACTGAAGTGTATGGAAGAGGTTGTAGACATGATAGTGGAGTACTCCATCTGGGCAAATTTTGTGATTAAGTCTGGCCCTGATTTTCTATTTGCAGCAGATTCTTCAGTATTTAAGCTACAGAATTTAGTGTACAGAATTTAAGCTACAGAATTTAGTGTTGCCCAAGGAGTAGACTGTCTCTGAAGCTCCCCTATTATAGGGTTAAATGATCTCATCAAGTCACCCTGAGGCACAGTGACAAAGGAGCAAGGGTGTTGTACTGCAGTTAATTCTCATGATAATTTGAACTTGAGGAATTGAAGTCAATCTGACTCTTGGCAGTCAGCTCCTGGAGTAATAGAATTCCTGCTTGTGCTGCATTCCTATGTGCCTGGTAGCTGCTGGTAAGAAGACAACTGCAGGTTCTCAATAGTTTCTAAACCAAAAATCCCAGGGAAATATGAAGCAGCAGCAGTAGTGACTTCAAGTTATTCTTCTATCATCTGCAGGGCAACAAGATGCTCAGAGGCCACTGTAAGCTCTAGCATGCTGCATGGGCATCTTCTGTGGACTGTTACCCATCTTGGTGCAGCTCAATATATACTAAGGTATTCCCTGCTGACTTTTGCCACCTCATTCTCAGTGCTGCCTTACAGAGTTGCCAATGGCAGCTTTGCATACAGATTTCATTCCTTGAGGCTGTTTGTCCCCTCCTGATACAGGACACCAGCATATGAAGTTTCAATCAGAAAGCAAATGTTCTTTATAGGGAGATCTCCCTTTCACAGCAGCTACAACCCTGACAAAAGAAACACCATGCAATGGTCCTTCTTTTTGAATAACCAGACCAGAGTCAGTTGAGATTTCCCCTAAAAGAAATACTGGGTTTTGCATTCCATGATGACTTATTTATGTCATTATACATTGAATCCTCCTAGAATGGCCTATTAGTGACAGAATAACAATATATAGCTCATGTTCCAGAAGAAACTGCATTAACAATAACATAAATTGCTTTCAATTTTATGAACTCATGATCTTCTATGATCCTTTATTAAAATGTTGCAGGTGAACATTGGATTTTATAGTTGGATCTGCCCTAGCTGATGAAGTGAAAACATCAAAAACACAGGGTTGTTACAGAATCATAGAACCATAGAATGGTTTGGGTTGGAAAGGACCTTAAGATCATCCAGTTCCAACCCCCCTGCCATAGGCAAGGATGCCTCACATTAGACTATGTCACCTAAGGCTCTGTCCAGCCTGGCCTTGAACACTGCCAGGGATGGAGCATTTACCACTTCTCTGGGCACCCTGTGCCAGGTCTTCACCACCTTAACAGTATCCTCCTTATATCAAACTTCTGTTTCAGTTTGAGTCCATCACCCCCTGTCCGATTGCTACAGTCCCTGATGAAGAGTCCCTCTCCAGCATCCTTGTAGGCCCAAGTGAAGTATCAGAGTGATTCCTCAAACATTTCACTTTATGAAACAACACACACTTGACCAACAATAAGCAATTCTGCCTTTCTTTTGATTCACATTTTAGGGTTTTCCAGGCCCAGAGACTCATGTTTTGAACACATAAATAGTGACAAAGGTGTGCAAGTATCTCAAATTTGGAGTGCCTGTTTCACTATTAGAACAATTGGAAAAGATTTTTGGGGTTTTTTATTCAATTAGAAAAATGATTTTGTGAAAAAATATCCTTTGTAGAAGCATGGGGCTATTAATGAATTTCTCTGGCCCAAACTGACCACTTGTGGGATACACTTGCTCACCAAAACTGAGTGGAGAAGAGAGACAAAAAAGCCCACTGACCCTTTTGTGACTAGCATAGTATTTGTGAAGATAAAACCAAAGTGTTAGCCTTGCTCATTTTATAGCTGAGTCTACTGCATTTAAGGTCTCTCAGCCACCAAATTAATATCTTGCCTTTGGTGGCTTTCCGCATGAACTTTGAAAGACATAGGCTTGATCTCAGGTAAAGAGTGAAAAATCTTCTAAATCCAATTTAAAATGTTAGAGAACAGAAACGTTTTTCACTCTGCATCTACCTGATTCTAAATTTAGGGGGACAGAAAGGGGGCATTTGCAGCCAAAAAACCCACAACAAAACTCCAACCCAACAAACTCCTAGCTAGCTACCTTAACAGTTATGACAAGTTAACTAGGAGCAATCTTCCTGGCTTGTTGTCATTAAAGGCTTGTTTGAAATTGCATAGGAAGCACAGGCATAAGCTGAGACAATCAGCAGATAAATTTTGAGCAGATTTATTTTAGTGTCTGTATCTTCACCCATTGACAGCAGCAATAAAGCTTTCAGCAGTGTAAAAGTCTAGAAAAACATTCCCTGAAACTATGGCCAAATGGATCTATTTTTCACTCAAGCCGTATACTGTATGAGGGCCATAAACCGCCATAGGGTCACATTTAACAGCAGAACCAAGCTAAATAAAAGAAGAACCAAGCATGTAGCTTAGCCTCCAACTTTCCCCGCCCTCCCACTGTAATATGAATCTTGGAGATATGAAAACCAAGTTGGTTTTGCTTAATAAATAAATAAATAAATTGCTTACTTTGACACTCAGCGAATTTAGCTGGAAGCAAAATGAGATCTTCTGAATACTGTTTGTTCTTGCACTGTTTCTGACAGAAACCCAATTCCAGCAATAATGGAGTGTAAAAAAGACTCTTTCTTCTGGGATCTATAAAGAACAAAAAGGTAGAATGTTATATCAAGTTCAAAAAACCAAAGAAAACATTAAAACCAATACAGTCACAGTATATGCTAGGTGGGAACTTTCAATCTGTTAATGTCTACTAACACATTCTCGTTGCTGTTACAGAGCTTCTGGATAGACTTGCCGATCATGTCACTAAGATGGGTATTGGTCTTTTTCCGTGCAGTGACCACAGATGAATAATGACGTTAGGATTATATTTATTAATGTTTTTCACTTGTTTCTGTTCCTGTGTATGTCTGGACAGAACATCCAGAGTACCCTCAGGTTTTGTGCTTGCTTTTATTTTTTCCATTCATCTTGACAGCCTTACTATTGAAAAAATAGCTAGATAATATTTTTTCAAGACCAAGACAAAGGCTTCTGCAGTGCCTTAAGAAATGACATTCAAGACCATTTCTCTAGTTTTACTGAACACATCTTTTAAAAGCTTATGATGCAAATTTAATGCAGCATTTTAATGCAAGTTTTAGAAAAGCACAGAACTTTGGAGTCACAATTTTCTGTATGTCTACACATCTATTAGGGACAATTTCAATTCAGCTTCAAAATGGCAAATTCTAGCACTAGACATTTTATTGTGAAGCTGTAACAGGCAAATCCTTCAGTTCTCTTACTACTTCACCAACCCTCCCTCCTACTAAAAATCATTACCTGAAATGATCACAAATAATCAAAACCTTCCTCTCTCTTAAGAAACTAGAGCAATCCTGCCCCTTTGCTTTGCTCCAGAAATAAACTAAAAATCTTGCTAAACAGAAAACTCTCCAAATTTCATTGCCTAGTAATGGGGATTGTTGTTACAACAACTTGTGTTCCTCATCTGAATAGGTGTATTGTAATCATTACACAGCACTAGTACCGATATCAGCACAGCCTGAATGCTGATGTTTCTGAGAAGGCTGTGATTTAAAGAGACATTAAAATATACTAGTAGCAGTGCAACCACTTCTATGTCTTTCTTACAGAATATTTCACATCTATTTTCACATCATTTTTTGTAGATTAAGCTCCCAACACAAGCTGTAATTTCCTTTCAGGAGAAGTCAAGAACCACTGATCAGCCCAAAAGAATAACTGTTGCTGCAGTCTGGATGGAGAACAGAAAAAAGGCAGCTCTTGCCAGTAGAGATGTTACTTTTCTTTGAGAAGGTACAGGCTTTCTGTAGGCAATGGAAATATGCTAGAACCAATGTGCCTTGATTGCAGTAAGGCAGTCAAGGGAATTGCTGGAGTAGAGAAGCTGGGAATTAGAAAACTGATTGTAAGAGAGCTTAAGAAGTAAAGGGAGAGGAGTGGCACTGTGGTAAAGAAAGGAACTTCCAAACCAGAGGGAAACTGTTAGAACATCTCAGGTCTTTGGACATGCTGTGTTCAGCTTTTCTTTAATGACCTTTATGCAAGGAAAAGACTTGAAACTCTACAAATAATATACATGGCTGTTGCAGACCTGAAAGACACCACCAGAAAGGAGAAATGGATTACCATGTAGAGAGAACTAAATGCCCTGTGGGAACAAAGTGAGAAATGAGAGACAACATAGCAGTATTAACAGCTGTAGCACTGTACACTGCTATCTGCAAAAATCCTCTTATTTGCTGGAAGTTAATCAGCTGAAATTAATATAGAAGGAGGAAAATCTCCTTGCAGATAATCAGCTTGGAAAAACAAGAGACACCAATCTGATGTGGTCATTAAAGAAACAATTAATATTTATCAAGCAAATTCACTCTAGCAAAGACAGAGGGTATTAGTGCTTCCCTATAAAACCTGGTAAGAGCTTATCTAGAATTCAAAACACAATTCTAATCACAAAGGCTCAAGAGATGAGAATTCAGAAGGAAGAGCTACACAGTGTGGCAATTGGGATGGGGTGAGGAATGAAGTACGGGTCCTGCAGAGGGAGAACAGACATATCTGCCTTGTCAAGGGAACAAAACTCTGCACTGAAAAAGAATACAGTTTGGGTGCCTGAGTTTTGAGAGCGTGGGTTGCTCACTGTTTCTCTTTCAGGTGGATATGTATTGACTTTGTTCCTCCATGGTGTTCCTAGCTTATTCTCTGAAAATGCATCTTACAAAAAATGATCCAAACAAAACCCAACCAGCTCCTCCCTATGCTTTTGAGAAGGCAAAGCAGAAACATCACCCTGCCTGGTTAGTACTTCTGTGAGTAGCGCTCATCTGTAAAGCCTATTTTACAGCCTTATCATACAGACTTGCTGCAAGCAGAATGCATTAGAAAATACTTACATTTCGTATGCTCCTTAATCAGTGTTTTCCTATCCTTTTCAAATCCAAGCAAATGTCACTGCTTTGCAACTTGCTGTCCAGCACTGTTGTGACATAAGTTCTCTTTAATCAATTCTTTTTTAAAGTAGGAATACTTGAAAGGCTTCATCCACTTAGCTCTTAAACTTGGAAAGAGCACAGTTTCTTCTTAATGAGCACCAAAGTTTTCCAAATCCTTGAATTTCTGAGTTATGTGTAATGAAAATGGCTTTTTCCCCCTACTGTTGCAATCCAGCCACTCTGACAGCATATATCCAATAACATTTTTGAATACCATTTGCTGCAAAATTTACCTGATACTAAAGGAGAAACCCAAAATCGAACAGTTTTCATTCACCCCTCACTTCAGAAAGAAGTGTCTGTATATATACATGTTCAAATATAGCAGTATAGGTGAGGACAGGGTTATTTTCTTTAAAGAAATACTTTTCACATCTCCTGTTCCCATTTCTCTTTTCCACTGTTTACGTGTACTCTTTCCTTCTCATTTCTTGCTTTTAATTTATGGGGTTGTAGACACTTTGCACAAAAAAAACCCCAAACAAACAATCCAAGAATGGTCTTCCAGACATTAATTTCTTATACCCACTGTATTGTGAAAAACAATTCCTTCCTTCGTGTCTGCAAGAGGCAGGCTTCCAAAGCAGCCTCACAGAGTACCAAATCCCAGTGATGCACAGCAAACGTTCCCCAAAATAATTATAGTTTGATGGAAATGAAGGGAGAAAAGTAGAAGCCATAAAACCCACAGAATGCTTTTGAGAGTTCCAGTGGAATAAATACATCTGCTTGTGACAAAAATCAGTTTGCCTTCTGGTAGAATGCAAGGCTATTTTTATCTCCCAGTCTTGAAATTCCTCAATGAGTTAACAAGGAGCTCTGTTAAATGAGACTATTATACAAGCTAAAGACCTAAACAAGATGACTTGTAGACTGTTTCCCTATCCATCATCTTACTATTCAAAATGTAGCTTTAGAAAACATCACAGGTAACATCCCTCAAAGAGGAAAATGCTCAATACCTACCTTGCTCTTCTCAGTACTACTTCTTGCTGTCTATTGACTAATGGCAACCCCCTCAGGCACACGCAGTGATGATGACTAACTGAATGCCAAATTATTTGTTTCTTTTGCCCAGTCTAGTCCCAAACAACATTTAATAGTCCCTAAATATTCTATGATTCTATGATTCTATAACATCTATTCCCAAAACATGAAGGCAGATAAAATGGCCTGTGGTGGGCTTAGTCATCTAAATCTGCAGCCAATAGCTGACTGCAGGTTTGCATCTAACTCAACTAAAGGACTGTCTTATTCATATGGGAAAGACAACACATCATAATGGAGACCTCAGAAAATTCATCTTAATTTCTTACATCATAGAGTCACATAGCACTCTTACAGAAAGAAAGGATGCTCTAATGGAAGGTACTAAATTAGTCCTTATATGATCTCATGTTATTATGTGCTTTTCATACGCCTGCAGCAAGTGATTAACCTCTGCATACCCTTTGTGTAAAACAGGAATAAAAACGCTTCCTTTTACTCACCTCTTGTTTGTCTTCCCTGGAGTGTCAGCTCACAGGGCATGAATTCTCTCCTTTGAGTATATATATAGAGCCTTGCACAGCAGGACCTCCCTGCACTGTGCCATCTGAATATAATGCTTGGTAACACATAATGAACACTGACATTTTGGAGTATTCTCGATACTTTGAAAAGGCTTCTTGTTACACTCTAATTCCTAAGCAAGAGCATGATCCCAGTCATTCTAACACTTCAACCTACTCCTACAGAGGATGTGCAAGATAAAAGCTAATGAAAAAATATCTCCAGGCTTACATACACGTATGTGTGCTTTATGTATGCAACACATCACTCTTGTGTATCTCCCTTAGTTTGCAGCTAGTACAGTAGCCCTGGGATCCAGTGAAGAGGACAAACCCTACCAGCTCCTTGGTATTATATAATTATTATTATATTATGTACTGTAATATAATAATGTAATTTATTATATATTACCATATATTATTATATATATATTATTAATATATATTAGGCTACCAAAAATAGGAAAATCCACTTATGAGAAATCCTTCCTCTAGAAAAAAAAATTCCAAGACCTTAGAGGTCCTCAGTTAGAGCATTGTCCATTAGCTTCAGGCTGACGTACCAGTTTGTATCCCAAGAAAGTGTGCATGCACTCTTCAAAATCATCAGCCTAGAGGCACAGATGAGGTGGTTAGTTCTGTCCCTGAATGGCCATGGCGCCACAGCCTCAGCTCTGGCTCAGCCACAGAGCCACCAGTGTTTTGTTCTCCTCCTCTTGGGGCAGATGGAACAGCTGATGCAATGTAAGATTTTGGGGAAGAGAGTGTCATTTTGTTCTACAGTTTTGCAGGACCCAGTGCCAGTTGTTCCAAGTGAATGGAGGGGCTCCCTCTGGCATCTTGCTAGCTCTGTCTGCTGCCCATACTGCCCTGAGAGGAACTGGAAGGGAAGACAGAGCTTGACTTTGTACTGTTGTGTCCTAGTTTCATCTGGGATAGAGTTAATTTTCCTGGTAGCTGGTGCAGTGCTGTGTTTAAGCTTTAGTATGAGAATCATGCTGATAACACACCAGTGTTTCAATTGTTGCTAAATACTCATGTTGGCAAAGTCCAAGGATCTGCTTCCTTCTCCTTCCTGCAGGGAAGAAACCATTGCTTGAGGCTTTCCAACCCACAGTGCATTTCACCAAAAACCTACAGGCTTTGCTAATCCTGCGTGAGGGCTCCCCAAGGCTGAAGTGGGCTACTCAGGGTCAGGGGACCCTGCATATCAGAGTTCACCCAATGGATCCATACCATGCATGTTTCCCACAAGGTTCCTGTTTGGAAATGAGGCAACAGCACACTGGTGAATTCTTAACTTTGCAAAATCTATGGGAGCGGGACAGACATAAGGTAAGACTTTGTTATAGATTAAACGTTGAGGTTACACAATCAAGTGATCTGGCTCTAAGCTTTCTGCCAAATCACTTTTCAGATGGTGAGAAATCAAATTTAAAGGACACTGCCCTGAAATTCAGGAATGCCAAATAGGAATATGATTTTTCAGCTTTTCAAAGCATTCTTCTGTCACTTTCTACAGCACTTTCCATAACACTGTTGAGTTTAGACACCCTGAATATGATCCCACTTACGATCATATTCCTCTGGAAACCATTTCATCTTGTAACAAGTGATTGTGGTTTTTTACCCATCGTAACATTTAATATGCCCCACAGACACTGAGAGTTCACTTCCAAAAGCTACAGTTTTCCAGTGATGCTCCTTCTAGATAGCAAAAAATATTGTTCAGAAGCCTATCATTCTTGTTTCATCAAACAAGCTTTTGACAGAAGTTAGCTGTTCTGTTGCAGGTTTTTTTACCTTCCTTCATACACATTTATACAAGGAATTCTCTGCTCCCTTCTTCAAACATTCCCTATTTTATTGCACTAAGTTTTCTCCAAAGCCTTTGTTTAGCACACAACTTTGTGCACCAGGGTTCACTTTACAAGTTATAAAGATCTCATTAACATTAATATTAAGTGGTCTTCCAGTTCTCCATGTGTTTCTTCGGATTCATTTCACAAAAAGCTCTCTTTCTACTAGTCGTCCAAGACCACATCATTAACTTAGTTTTAGATGCATTCAGTCTCTCTACTGAGTTTTCTAGAAGATGGTTTTGCTTCTTCTAAATATAATCTGTCTGAACACTGGACACTTCTTAAATCTGATTTTTGTTTTCCTTATACCACACATTGTTTCATCCTGCTGCTTCTAAGCCATCCCTGGTTTCTTATTTAGACTTTCCTTTGAGTGTTTGATCTTCTTTCACTTCTGTATGCTCATAGGAGTTTTATCTAATGCATTAACATTTCTTGTTCCCTCCCCTAAAACATATGCCCTGTTTTGGATGTCTTCCTTAGCCTGCCACATCTATTCTACATTTATTTTTTATGTAGAGGAAGTATTTCTGAGAATCCTTTTCTCAGGTTAGGGCCTCTGATTTCTGTTACAATTTGATCTCAAATTAGAAATTGCACAAGATGTTTGGTCTTGCATGTTTGACATCTGTTTCAAATGTGTTAGGATGCATGAAAAGCTTTGCCTCTTCTGGTTTCCTCTATCATATAGATAGCTTTCAGAGGTTTCATTCTGTCTTAGATCTGTATATGCTTTACCTCTCCTTAGCACACTTATAGAATCATAGAATTATTTGGGTTGGAAAAGACCTTAAAGCTCATGTAGTTCCAATCCCTGCCACAGACAGGGACACCTTCCACTGGTCTAGGTTGCTCCAATCTGACCTGGCCTTGGATACTGACAAGGATGGAGCATTCACAACTTCCCTGGGCAGCTTGTTCTGGTTACTCTGTTCCTGCTACCCTGCTCAACTTATCCAATGCCTTTCTGAACATCCCCAGTTGCTCTGAGCCACCTGGCTTGTTTCCACTTTACTGCATTTCTTCTACTTTTCAGTTTGAATGCCAAGTCCAGAAGTCTACAAATATGAGGTATTCCTAATTAAATAACATATAAGCCGATTTACAGATGAAGAAACCTATTGTGAGGAAGGGACAGTGTGTGTCACCATCAGTCAAATTATCAGCCACTATTAGCAGCAATTCTGGTTTGTGTGATATGTTTCTCAGTTTGAAGTGGTGTGTTAGAGGGCCAGGACAATAAATTTCTGTCAGTGTTAATAAACTGCAGTGGCCTAAAATTTTAAACAGGATTTTAACAGCTATAGTTAATTCTGTAAACTTTCAGTATTTTACCTTTAAACACAGGACTAAACCACTACATTAAAAAAGACAGTTCTTTAAGAAAGAACCGTTATTCATTGTAATGCATAATCAAGGTTATTTGCTCTAAAAATCAAGTCCTTATCACCAAATTTTAAATTCAGACCTGCACTTTAAATGGAGACCTGTAAAGAGCTCATATATTTAAACATCTGTGTTTTCACAGGTCCATTAAATACTAGCTAAATTGAGATAAAAGCATTTAGCTTCCACTTATGAGCAGCGTTAGAAGCAATTAAAAGACAGGGCTGACACAAACGACACCAAAACCCAACTTGTCTTCTCTGGAAGACTGTTTCTGGAAGCTTTCCTTCATGTTTTTGAACTACTACTAGTTAAAACTCTTTCCTTCAGTCAGCCTGCAGCCAGAACTTGAATGGCTAGAACATAACATAGGTCAGACTGTCGGCCATATATTCCATTCATGTCAAATTCTGAGTGCATACTTAGCTGCTATACACAGCAGGAGTCTCTGTTTGCAAGAAGTAAATGGACAGTCTTTCTATCAGGGAAATAGAACGTTGTACTCTTCACATTACTTGTTCCTTCCCTGCTTTAGACCTCTCTCTTCCTTGCACCTCCTTGTTCTTTTATGTTTCCATGTTGAACAGAATCTGGATCAGAGCCTGCGAATTGTGTCAGGCCTTTTGTCTTTCTGCCCAAGGTGAATCAAGCTACATAGAAATTGCTTACTGAAAAAATCTAGGCCTGTCTATTAATCTGCTTAAAAGACATGGCATAGAAATAGCTCTGAGGAAAGTGAACTATTAATTGTATTGATCCTCATTTGGCCTTTTATGTCAATGCTATTTTCTGCAATGGTCACTGTTTGCTCTGCAAGTTTTGTTAGCTCAAAATCCCACAGGCCAGAGTCAGACTTTGGGATGGAGGTTCCACAGCATTCGCCTTTAATGATTCAGATCCATCCCTTGTTCTGACAGAAAGGTGTTTGGCTTTAGGTCACTTGCTATTATTCTATAAAATCCCCATTAAATAATTAAACTCTGTCTTATACATGGCTTTAACCATCAATTTTTGCTCCTGCCTGGGGATCCCTTCAGGAATGGCTCTAATTAGCTCCACATGTTAATTCTCCTAAAATACCGAAACTGATTCAAACATTTTCTACTATTTACTGTTAAAAATTTCCAAAAGGCACAAGCTAGATTTTATTTTACTTGGCGACACATTAAGTTTTGTTCTGGTAATGTGCATGAAGGTAAGGCACAACTCTTTCAGTCCAAGTCAGAGGAGCTATCACTGGTGCAAGGTATTATTTAGAGTGAGCAATAGCCTGACAGTCAAGGTTTTGAATTCTAATAGTTACTGAAATCTTCCTTATTCTCCCAACTTCCTCATCAAACACTGATTACACATTTCACATTTTGTATTCTGCTTATTTGATAGCTTTTTCAGTTCTTGCTTGTAGACAGCAGAACACGTAATGCTGTCGCTTCTTAGGGCAATGGCAATAAATGTAGGAAAGCATGATGGCATTGGCAGAACAGATTACAAACCTTGCTTTCTTTTAAGTCTTCCAAATATCAGTCTGATTGAGGAGCTCAGAGGAGGTGTATCTTCCACTCTAAGTTACCACGTTTGGTTTTAAATGAACCGCTACGTATACGTAATTCACAAGAAAACAAACGGGTTGTTTTTACCGATTGTTGCACACAAAATGTTTCTATTTAGTAAGGGTAATAACCAAGGTGAAACACACTAAACAGCATTCTCTTTATTTCTACCAACTTCTTTTTCTTCCTGACTCCATCCCCTCTGTGGGAAGGGAGGATTCTCTATTCTAATATATTTTAAATCACAGCAGAAATCCAAATTACATTCTTCTTGCATACGTTTTGACCTGATGTGTAAGTTTGACACTTGGAGCTGCAAACGATACAGCATCTGTCAAACAGAAATCTGTTTCTAATCTTTTTTTACTCCTCCACAAGGCAAAAAGCAATAATCACACTGTGGATTAAATATACGTTAGCACTATAATGTATATGTAGAAATAAAAGAAAATAAAGATGCAACTGATTTTATGTTTTAGTAAATTTACCACCAATTAAAAAAGCCTACTAAATGTTTATTTGTCCATTCTGTTATTTCCTATATAAGACTTACATTTGAATGCTTTACCAACATACAAAGAAAACAACTCAGCTTTCTTAAACAGTCATTTCATACAATAAGACAACCTGACGTTGGAATTCTTAAAATAAAAATAGACCAGACCTTTGTAGACTTTTCGTGCATGAAGATCTTTTATCAGTTGAGTTGTAGCCCTTCTATCTGCAGTGCTGCAACACCATTTGCTTTGTTGTTCTTACCCCTGGTTGTAGCAAGCTGGGGTTTTGGGGCCATCTTCATCATTAGTAGAAGCGCAGATCAGCAGTATGGCTGCTGGAACAAAAAGAGGAATAAAAAGACTGAAGATGTTTCAACGAAAGCTGAAACTCATATATCATTTTAAAACATTCCTTGGGAAGGATGGTGAGAATTTATAAGCAAATATTTTCTTTTTCACAAAACTCAAAGATGGTTTTACCCAGCACTAACCAACAGTGCCACCTTTTCCTTAACTGGACCTGGGACGGGAAAGATTATTTTCTCCTTAGAAACACATCTAACAACCTTCTCTAAAAGCAGTTACAGTTCATAATCTCTCATGCTTATTCATCAAGTCCAAACCTAGAAGACAGTGTATGTCCCACGTGTTTATGCTTAGTATCTACGAACACTCAAATGCCACTCTTGACTGTGCCTTGCATTTCCTACACAGATGCTTCTCCCATTCTCCTTGGTGATTTTTGATATGACTGTCTCTTTGACAAGAGCTGAACTATGATGTTCCCCCTGGGTAAACCCCTGGGGAGAATACAGGCAGGCACAGTCATCTGGCCTATCCTGGATGTTTTTCACTCACTTCATCCCTGTGGTCTGAGGTCCCACATACAATGGACTGGGAACAGCTATGACTTGTTGGACTCTTCACAGGTCTTTCACACGCAATCTTACTGCCAGTCTGGATTGCACATGTAAAAAAAGTCTGCCAACCAATTAAATATAACTTTTCTGCACATATTGAGAGAAGGCAGCTGGGAAAAATCAGGTGGCCCTAGAGTTGTCCCCTTCCCCTCCTCAGATGATGATGACCTCCACCAAAATAGTCTTGTATATATATACTTCAAAGAGAAAATAAAAGAATGGATTCACTTTTTCCTTGCACCCTCACAAGCAAAGTGGAAAAGACAACCAAGGCTCATTTTGTCACTAAAAGTAGCCAAGTCAGTGCACAGAAACACTTGTGCAGACAGCCTAAGAGCATCCCCAAGAGACCAGTCTTCGAGGCACCATCTCCTAAGTGCAGAAGAAAAGTGAAGAGGGAAAACGGATAAAAAGGAAGAGGCAAATATGCAACATGTACTTGAACACCATTGTACAAAGTACTAAGAAAGGAAATCAAAGAAGGTGCTTTGATGAGCAACAAGGATAAGAGTGAGGTGCAACATCTGAGACCTTCCATGACTCAAAGGCTGCAGGAGCCTTGTTGGGTCCAGAGGGACAGTCACTCTTCTGTAGCATCAAAGACACTTTCCAACAATAAGAGTGTCTGCTCTGAGCTCATGCTGTGTCAAGGCAGAGCAGTTTTTTGTAATGTTAAAGTCTCTTGATTTTCAGATACTTTCCCTAAAACTACAGGTTATGAAAAATCGGGGCTATAACAATCTGTGGAAGGAGATGTGTCTGTCTCTCAGTACACAGTTACATTATAGAGCACAAATTATTCTCTGATTAATCACATTTTTGGAAAATATAAGCTGCTTATCTGTGCTATAAGCTTGATTCCAGCTATTTTTATCATGTGATTGCTTTCCCCCTTCCCCAAGGAAAGCACTGTTGTATTTTCTTTTAGTCCCACTAGGATATTTCGCAGTTCACACAGAGCAAATGCACATACACACAGTGCATCACACAGAGCTTGATTCTGTCACTCAACCAA
Source organism: Agapornis roseicollis (assembly GCA_002631895.1). Taxonomy (NCBI): domain Eukaryota; kingdom Metazoa; phylum Chordata; class Aves; order Psittaciformes; family Psittacidae; genus Agapornis; species Agapornis roseicollis. The sequence goes on from NDXB01000113.1 coordinate 68,663, forward strand.
ACTGGCTTCACATATGTAAATGTAAGATATAAATATATACATGTATATGCAATAAATATATATTTTTAAAGCCAAACCTGGTTCGGTTTTCGTTTGTTTGTTTGAAAATGTTTGCTGAAGTACAGAAGTATGTGGTAAGGGACATTAAAACATAATAGCACAGTAGGCCAACTTATATCTATTGCTTCACAGTGGGACTATTGTCATTCAAGTACAAGCACTAAGTGAAAGTGCAATAAATAGTATATTAGGTCTATTATTGCAGGTATTTTAGCTACAGTAATATCTGCTGGAATTACTTGTGTTGTTATTAAAATAGATGGTATTTTGTTAACAGTGTGCAAAGCAGGAACATGAATAGTTTCTTTCTGAATGAAGCATTATTCCACATCTTTTACTCACCAGGTTTTCAGATGAGTGGGCAAATAAATAACAAGGCAGAGAAAACTGTCTGCAGAAACAGACCCTAGGGATCACAGGGGCTCTCCAATAATTATTACCACATGCAAACAGGCCCCAGGCCCCAGCAGCTGAAGGGCAGATGGGAAAGAGAAGGTAAAAACTCCTGAGAGAGATGGAAGAGTGAAATCCTAACACCTTTTGCAAAAGAAATGGTGAGTTTTTCAGAAGATCCTTCAATTCAGTGTCTGCTAGGAACTGCAAACCTTGATGGTGGCACAGTAGCCATCGGGGTTTTGCTAAGTGTGCCAAAGATTACATTTAATTGTAAACCACGCAAGAGCGGACACCCAGCAAAGAGGGTCAAACCTGCCTGCAACTTCTGAGCAGCAAGAGAGGGATTCCTAATACAGCATGAAGCTGGTTGAACCCAGTTATGCTGTTTCTGTACAAATCTCTTGCTGTTGTTTGACAGTATTCCTGACCACAGTGGTATACAGATACTCTTTAACACTACCACAGTGGCATGCAGATACTCTTTAGCACTCTCCTTTCAAAACCAGTAAGAGAGGCAAACCCAAAAGCTAGATCTAGGCTTTACAGGCTCATCACCATCATGGGTACAGTAGGGAGAGTGCATCTATTACTGAACAAGGCCCAAAGTTTCAGTTAGCTGAACTTAAACATTATTTTGCTAGCAACCTGTGGCTATAATATTTTGCATGGATCATAACTTACATTTTCATTTGTCTATCTGCAAAAGATTGATGAGAGTTGTCATCAGTAAGGAAGAAATATTGTTCTGATTCTGGCTAAGTGTAGAGCAAATCTTGAGATTTCTTGAGAAATGTATCATTTTATCACAATTTAAGGCCATATATTTAATCGAAGAATCAGGTCATGGAATATGTTAGAATCTCAAGCTGCAACACAAGGAAAAGGATAGGTAAATCGCTCAATGATGAAGGAAAACTGGTCAAGAAGCACTGAAAAGTGCATATTTAATTTAAAAATGAATAAAAAGATGCCAATACACAAGTCAAAAGTATTTTTAAGAATTCTGAGACCCAACTTTTAGACTGAGTCCAAGCTACAGCTAACATAAATTTAGTAACAAATCAGAAGCACAGCTATCTTATTGGTGTAGAAGCCACAAAATTTACTGTCTGTGCTCACCCAGACATCTGTCATCAGAGACATCCCTCACTCCATTTTTCCACGTTATCACCCCTCAGGAACCCCCAAAACAAAAAAGCAAGGATCTTTGGTGTCCCTTCTTTGCAGTGGAGCATGAGATGTCACAAGCATCTGACAAGGCTACAGGTGATTACCAGGAATAGGAAGGTCAAACGTCCAGCAGACAAGAGACTGGTGCACTTAGATGGAGGACAAGCAGCACTTAGCATAGCTGTGCAAGGAGGAAGGGGTTGTTTCAGCGATACTGCTAAGGGTGACAGCCAGTACCACAGAACAACACACGGAGCTGGCTGATGCTCTCGGTCTGCAAGAGGTGCAGCATCTCATACCTGCCTTTTGTTCATCCTCAGAATAAACTCTCCTCTGAATTTGCAGTTCAGTAGAAATTCTGGAAGGAGTAAACAATAGAAAACAACACCAACAAGCACCTTTCAACAGTAAAATGACTTCACTGAAGTGTTTTGTGAATACAGACTACTTTTGGGGGGGTCTTTGCAACTCATCCTCTGAGATAAAAAGCAAAAGGAACATCCCGTCCTTCCTGACTTGAACAATATCTCAGTGTTTTATTCTCACAGTAAATAGCTGCTTAATCCCATCAGCCCTGGCTGATTAAATCCACTTCTATAGGGCAAAAATTGTCACAAATCTAAAAATAGCCTTCGCCTGACACTCACAAGCACAGTAGTGTGTCTTAGGATATTCTGTTTTCGAGGAAGTTATTCAGTGTCAGATAAAACCATCTGAAGGGGGCCTATAGGGATGCTGGGGAGGGACTCTTCATTAGGGACTGTAGTGACAGGACAAGGTTAAAACCTAACCAGGGGAGGTTTAGATTGGATATAAGGAAGAAATTCTTTCCTGTGAGGGTGGTGAGATGCTGGAATGGGTTGGCCAAGGAAGTTGTGAATGCTTCATCTCTGGCAGTGTTTAAGGCCAGGTTGGACGAAGCCTTGCATGACATGGTTTAGTGTGGGGTGTTCCTGCTTATGGCTGGTGGCTTGGAACTAGATGATCTTAAGGTCCTTTCCAACCCTAACTCTTCTATGATTCTGGTATTATTAACCCATAACTGTTTGCAGTGTAGAAATGTACATGCTTTAACCAGTTACGTCTCTAATACAGCTATGTGGAAAGTCCAGATTCGCAAAATTACATTTGCAGTTCTTAACAGTAGACTAAAATAAGTCTGACTTCATTCTTTTAACAAGCTAAAATACGTGAGCCAGCCCCATTAGAAAATGACTTGGAAAGATAAGGCAATAACCTCAAAAATAAACAAGTAGTAAGAGCAAAATCCCCAATATCTGAAGATAATTGATCTTTCCATACCATGTTGGGGACATGAGACATCTGGTTTTGTTTAAACATTGGGAAATATTATTTATCAGAAATCTGTGGGTATTACTTGCTACAAAATGGCTTTTATTAGCCCAGGTATTAGAAACTGTAAACACCACAGCAATGACAAAATCTGTAGTCCTGCTTTATCTTCTGTATTCCAAGTGAGATCCTAAAAAGCCACTGACCTTTGCAGGCCATAGGCAGAAAGCTGAAATGATCAACACACGCCACAGAACAGCAACACAAGGAAACAAAAAGCTTTTAACATATCCTACTAAAGGCAGAACAAACTTCAAGGGTTTTAAGGATTCTTAGTACTCTGAGGTCAGGTCACCAGAGGTTTCTTTACCAGAGCATAGGATAGAATCACAGAATGGTTTGAGTTGGAAGGGACCTTAAAGCTTCTCCAGCTCCAACCCCTGCCATGGGGAGGGACACCTTCTACTAGAGAAGGTTGCTCCAAGCCCCATCCAACCTGCCAGGATGGGGCAGCCACAGCTTCTCTGGGCAACCAATCACCCCCAGGTCCTTCTCCTAAGGGCTACTCTCAGTCCACTTTCCACCCAGCCTGGAGTTTTGATTGGGATTGCCCTGATCTATGTGCAGGATCTTGCACTTGGCCTTGTTGAACTTCGTGAGGTTTGCAGGGGCCCACCTCTCAAGCCTGTCAAGATCAATAAAAGATACAATAAAATAACAACAAAAGTTGGCTGATGAAATACTGCATAATGGTTTCAACTGTGGCTTTTCAGATTAGATTTTTAATGAGATGTGTTGATGGCAACTCATTCATCTCATGCCAGCATGAAGTGACTTCTTCAGTTGTTGCTAATTGCTTCCAGCAGTAACGTCTAGCACAGTATTGCACAGAAGATCTGGGACTTTAAAGAAAAGGAATTATTTCCCTGCTTAAAATGAAAGGAGGTGTAAGGTTATATATAACTTTATTGTATTTGGAAAAAAATAAACCTAACAAATAATAGTCAGCAGGGGAAAAGATTATCTACTTACCTTGCTATTTTATTCTAAGCAGTAATAACAAAAATCTGAAGTTCTAAAGCATTTGTTTACTCTTTTTCATCCTCATTCAGATGAATCTGCCATTTAACACTAGTGATCTGAAAAGTCCAGTTGCCTTCACAGGGAATATTTCCCTTTTATAGCTTCACGCTTCCCCTCTAATAAATCACAAAGGTAGCGGGTTTGCCTATCTACATTCACAGCTCTGGATACTGAAAACAGCGACATGGAGCTGGACAACTCACTTGTGTAAAGCAATCACAAGGACCACCATTTATTCTTAATGGCAATGGGTAAATAATTACTTGACATAATTGGCAATTACTCACAATTCACAGGGACCAGATGGAAATCAAGTAGGAGGGAGAGGTTTCTATAGGAGCGTCAGCAATTAAATGGGTTGCTTATAGATTTGACTTGAGATTATTGTAGTGCCACAATGTTTTTATCTTTTAACAGGAAAATACAGTTGCTTGGAGATCATTATCATTGTATGAGAATGCATCATTTTGTGATGGAACTATGTTTTGGGAAAATGCCATTTTGAATGAGTTGAACCATTCATTCCTAGATATCTGATTGTTCAAAATACCTTCTCAAAAATATAGTATTTCATAACAGGAATGCAACAGTGCAATGACACTGTTCCAAAATGCTTTTCTTCTGTTCAAAATGCCTGAACTTCTAAACAAATATTCCAATTTTCAGCCAGTACTCATTGTGACAGAACAGCAACCACTTATTACCTAACCAATGTCAAAAGGAGAGGACATTAACACCTTCTAAAGTCAGATTGGTCACTGCCAATCAGACACTACCATGCTTACTTCTTAAGGAGAAACTCAAGTCATTTTCTGCTTGCACATACACAAACGTGATTTTGCTTGACAAAATGCAATATAACTTGCTGAGATACCAATGAGGCTCCATTTAACTATTTTCCTTCTAAAATTCTTCGTGATGATATATTAATTTATTAAAGATGTGAAGGATACAAGACAAATGTGACGGTATTTTTAGGCAGCTTTAAACCATGTTTGTTCAAAGCTCCATGAATAATTTTTACCTTAAGCTAGTCTAAAAATTGCCCTTTTTATTGTACATGACTGCAGTTTTTCTCCCTGTTTCCAATTTCCTTAGGCTAGGAAGCCAGATCTCAAAAAGGGCTCCACATAATATTTTGGTTTTTAAATAACTACTACATTGCTGAGAACTATTAAATACCTAACTAGAGGCAGGTTAGTTTTTACAGCCATGTGAGTGTAGAGCACTGATTTACAGGTGTCATCTACTGTACTCCATCTTTCAAATCAACTTTGTCACTTCCTTTAAATTTGCACTACAAATTCATACCATTACCCCCTTTGCTGAAGCAGTTAGCCAATACAGCCTGGCAAGGTTGTTCTTGTTAAGATGAAAAATAGATTATAGAAGTCAGGTATATCATTTGGTGTAATCTTGTTTATTTACAGAAAATAAGCACAAAGTGCAGGTTCCTTGAGCAGAGGAGGGAAAACAAACAGCAGGCAATTCTGCATCTTGGATAAACCTACATCTGCTGCTCAGGGAAGCTCCACGTTTCAAGGAGTCTCCTTCTCTGTTTCCCCTCAAGATGATTCTTTTGTTTTCTTTCCTCACTCCCTCTGCCTTCAACATCACTAGCATGCAAAATATTCTAGGTCCACAAAGCCCTTGGTTGACTGCAGTTTAGCTTTGAGAGAGGCAGCTGCTACTTGTAGTTCTTCAATTTGTTATTCATTCCATTATTCTTAGGAAATTTCCAAAACCAAGTACATACTGTCTTCTTTTTTCCTGACTTGTAGGACAAGGAAGATGCTGTTTTAAAACTCCACTATTGGCCTCTGTTGGTGTAGCAGTGTTGTTTACTATGGTGGAGTCTGGCTCTGCTCCACAGTTCCTTTCACAGCCTTTTCTCACGTTTTATTTGTGCTTCCCAGTTTGAAAAACGACTTGAAACCAAGGACTGTGATACGTGTCTGCTCTATGTGGTGTTTAACTGATTAGCATTGCTTCAAAGGAAATATTAACTACAGCAGCCTACTTGCACAACTTCTATTAATTCAAAGTGTTGATTTGATACACCAAAGGCAGAAAACATGGCTAGAAGAAACTCAGAAATGAAGGTTCAGTAAAAGGCAGATAAAGAGGGAAGACAAGATAAAGTAGGCAGCCAGATGTGGAATTTAACCAAATCAAAGCTGCAGTAAACAGAGCTTCAGTGCAAAGATGGCTGAATGCCAGAGTATATGGACAAGGATCCAGAACAGGTAGTAAAAGAAGAAAGGAAGGAAGGAAGGAAGGAAGGAAGGAAGGAAGGAAGGAAGGAAGGAAGGAAGGAAGGAAGGAAGGAAGGAAGGAAGGAAGGAAGGAAGGAAGGAAGGAAGGAAGGAAGGAAGGAAGGAAGGAAGGAAGGAAGGAAGGAAGGAAGGAAGGAAGGAAGGAAGGAAGGGAAGTCTAGTGAGGAAAGAAGAAAGAGAGTAGCAGTAAAAGCTAACAAAGGAAAGAAAACAACTGAAGCAATGGAAGAGATGCTCATGCACTGCAAGCCTAAATAAGAAGTCAACTTGTAAGAGCAGCAAAGGAATAAAACCTCTGGGTAGCAAAAGCACAAAACTTGTTGCTGAAGTGGGAGAGGTGAGTACTGGTGACCACTGATGTAAGTGAGCCTCTGAAGCCAGGTAAGGACAGAACACTGCAAGGTGGATGAGAAAGCAAAACCAACTTAGACAAGAGTAAAAAAAGAATTAATGGATTTGATGCGTTGGAGGATGTGAGACATCCCTGGGCTTATCTGTAGACTGAAAGGCAACACACTTGTTTACTGTGAGGAGCAAGGGCACAGCATGGGTCCTATTGTAGGTTTGTTGTGGAAAAAAATAACTGAGGAATCCTGCCTGGCTTTCTGTAACTGGTACTTGCACAGCTGATGTCTGCAGCAATTCCTCTGCGGCTTTCAGGAAATACATAAAAAGTTATCAGAAAAAAAAAGGCAAATGGAGGTGATCAGCACTGCTCAGAATAGCTCCCCTTCCCAGACTAGATTGGCTCAGCCCTTCTTGTTATTTTAGTACTCTACATAGTCTACTGCAGTGTTATTATTGGTTTCCATGGGCAAGGATTTAAATAATCAGGGAAAAGTACATAGTTATAACACAAAGAAGCATTTGCACAACTGAAAACATGCAACCTTCTGCAAGTTGTTCAGAGTCAGATCAGATATCATTTTGCATGCCTGAACATAATATGCATACCCCTTATACACATTGAGGTTCTCACACAATGGCCAATCTGCAAAACCTGGTATGTGAACTTGGATCCCTAGAAATGTATTTTGAATTTCAGAAAAAAATACACATTCACTTAGAAAGATTTAAATTACTGCCCTTTTTAAAACACTACTTATATAAAAAACACTTTTGTCTTCTAATAATAACACAAGCAGTGAAGGTGGCCAGTTACTGACTCCTGATAGGTTACAGAAAGCACTGGTTTTACCCACAGACAGCTCACAAGTCCGACAGAACCAAAATGAAACAAAAATAAATCAGAAAAACTTCCTGTCCTTACTACAATTGACTCCAGCTGCTGAATGGCTAAACATGAGGAGCAGTATCAGCTGGAAAGAGCAGGTTAAATTAAAGAAGGGAAGCACAGGTGCTTTTCAGTAGGAGAGGAAAATTCTTCAGGTATGTAGCCCTAAGATGGTGATAAATTTAGTTTCTAAAAAAAGCACATTCCTAGACTGTGAATGGCTCTTACATGTAGTGAGACGCCTGGAGGAAAGGAACAGGTTCTCTTCTCGATGAGAAGTGTTTACCCTCAGCAATTAGGAATCAGCAGCAGACAACTATTCCTGTAAAATCTTCGGGTGGTTTTATAACACACATTGGAGAAAGGCTTTGATATATTTAAATGCAGAGATGTGCAGTCATAGCAATGTGTCATCACTATTATTGCAACTATAGAATGAAAGCTACAAGAGTCTTTCAATTTCTAGTTCATATAGCTAGACATACTCTCTTACCCGCTCACCCTTTAATAGCCCCATATGGCCAGTGTGAAAGTCTAAGAGAGAGTGGAGACTAACAGTAGACTATCATGGCCTGAATGAAGTTACACCACCATTGAGTGCTGCCATACCAGACATGCTAGAACTTTAGTATAAACTGGAGTCAAAGGCAGTCAAGTGGTACGCCACAATTGATATCGCCAATGCATTTTTCTCAATCCCTTTGGCAACAGAGTGCAGGCCACAGTTTGCTTTTACTTGGAGGGGTGTCCAGTACAATTGGAGCCAACTGCCCCAGGGGTGGAAACACAGTCCTACTATCTGCCATGGACTGATCCAGACTGCACTGGAACAGGGGCGAGCTCCAGAACAGGGGCAATACATTGATGACATTATTGTGTGGGGTGATACAGCAGAAGATGTTTTTGAGAAAGGGGGAAAAAAGGACTAAAGGAACAGCTTGGTGAAGAAGTAGATTCCAAAGTAGCAAGCAGCTGCATGGTTCTGAGCTACCAGCTAGGCTTCAACCATGACAGTTTGTTGTCATGCTGGCAAACTAAATGGAAGCTTTCTTCCCCAGGAGCTGTGGGACAATGTGGGCTGAGCCATAAGTGAGACTGGATGAGACTCCGCCTGAAGTCTTGGGCCTGAGGATCACGGACAAAGCTCTGCAGACTTCTACTGTTAAAACAGTCTGCCGAAGAACAAAAACGGACATAACATAGTGTAAAAGCAGTAAAAATTTCCTTACATGACTTGACTGTGAAAGCACCCAAGGGAGAAGAAAGCAGATGAATGCCATGAGTTTGATAAGCTGCAATCTTCTGTCCTGTTTTTCCTGCTTTGTACCAGCAAATGCAAAAAGTGTCAGCACTCTGCTGGAAACCAGTTCCAGCATTCCTATTATTAGATTTTAATGGACTTAGATCTTGATTTCCATAGAAAAATTATGCTGGTTTATTTAAACTAAAATAGGAGAACAGCTACAGACTCCTCACTTGCATTCACTGAGCCAATGCTTGGTGTGGTTTAAGAAGTGCCTTCCTCCTACTGCAAAGAGCCCCCCACAGTGAGGGTCTGCAGGCAGAGCCTGTGCCCACCTCATCACTCAGTGCATTTTCCTGCAGAATCACACAAATTGGCAGTTTTAGCTGCACTGTGATTTGCAGAGGCTGAATCACAAGCACACATTCCCTCCTGCTGGCTCTGCTGTTGAGACAGTCATGGTTGCAACAGACAGACAGGCAGTGGGGGTGGGGAAAGACCCTCATTCTTAGCAAGATAAGCAACCAGTGGAAAGTCAGATCCCAGCAAGCTGTGTGCTTTTCTTTCACAAAACCGAGGGAAAATGAAAGAAAAACCTACCCAACAATCCTATGCTTATGCCTAGTTTCAGTCCTAGTTTCTTACATGAAGAGATCTGAGGTTTTCCTTTGCTTGCAAAAAGCTATTAGCCTTTTCCTGGCAGTTGCCAGCTCTAGGTGGAGGAAAGCTCTTGCCTTTTATATGTGGCAGGCTTCAGCTCCCATAGCTTTAAAGATTTCAAAGTCCCTCAAACTGAAGTGCAGCAGTGCTGTGACACAAGCAGCAGAAAAACGAGGTGGTGAATTTTTAGATCTGCCTTCTTTGTACTGTGCAGTGCAAAGGAACCAAAAAAAAACCTTCAGAAACCTAAACCCTACTGTTCTTTAGGAAACACAATGTGTTTGCTGTTCTCATACAGCAGTCAAAATGTTATCTGAAGTTCATGAAGGAAATCTGTTCCAAGGAGCTCCATCCACCTTGTAACAAAACTAACACCAACGTGGCATTACATAAAATGTCACTTGTTTCATGTTTTGGTTGTTTTTCACAAATCTCAGAAAACATTTGATCTTTCTGAGAAGCCAGATACAAAAATGCTGAAAAGTGTGTTTATACCCAAATTTCTTATGTTTCTCAGCATGCTTTCCTGTGTCATGTGTTTTACGCTCACTCGTCTCCAAGTGTTTCTTCATTACTCAGATTCAGAGTGGTTACTTTGAGTTAAAGCTTATCAGGGTGGCTTTGCATGGTTTATATTTCTACATCACCCAAGCCTGTGTATAATGTATTTATCTGAAAAAAACCAAGGCAATAATGAGTTAGCAAACAAGTCTGTGCAGCCCTGGCATCGGCAGTTACAGCAAAACTGCAAGATACTAACAAAATAGTAAAAGAGGGCATTTTCCTTCTTAAAGTCCAAACCAAATTATGGTGTGCAGCAAGTAATTGAGCTCCAGTTTATCTTATTACAAAGCTTACTGTGGCTTGGATGTAAAATGAAATTATCATTTGCTCTTCCAGCACGAAATAACTGTCTTTGAACTATCTGACTACAGATTATGTTTTGCAGCCTTCACTTTCTCTTTCTTTGTCTCTCTTTCCTCTTGAGTAATATCAAGTGATATCTGACATCAATGGCGGCAGCAGCCTCAGCTGTTTCTAAATTGGCAAGTTTCTAAATTTAACTGTATTTTGGATGGGATGGACTATCACACTTCTGCATGTCTTCCTTATAAAGATGACTATTTTCTGAACAATCTGCTTCTATTTGTCAAGGATAAAGCTAAGCTTTCTCTTAGTCTCCACAGACAGCTGATCATAGAATAAACAGATTGATGTGTAAGGAAGGTTGCTCTCAAGAAACCAACATCCTCTGGTTTTCCCCAGTTTATGTGGGACCCCAATGACTTCTCCATTTTGCTCTCATAGCTGTATGGGTCTGCCCAGTTCATTTACTGAGTTATAAAGTTTTCCCTGCAATATTTCACATTGCTGCCACAGGGTACCTTTGTGTTTAGCTCACTGTCAGAAGTTCCTGGTCACCAGCCCTCTGAAAATCACAGCTTCCATGTGAATTGCATGAGGTTCTCTTTTTAATAGAAACAAGCCAGCAAGACTCTGAATATTGGCTAATCATTCCTGCTAATGTGTTTGGGGTGGTTCACGAAGAAGGCACTCCGTGAAATCTCACAGTGTTATTTTATGTTACATAGTGTTTTCCACTTTTTTTGATATCTAAGGGTTTTTAGTGAAGGCACTGACCCTAGCATAATGAATTGAGACAACCAATAATATGTCTGCAGACCCTTAGATCAGTCTGTAGACTTTCTAAACATCTGGGATTGGGAGATAAATATAACCAAGATATACTTGTGACAAGCTGCTTTCAAATAGCTTTACATGTGCATTTCAATAATACTGAAAACTTCTTAAATCATAAGCAGGATCACAAAGGTAGCTTTACCACATCTTTCCATTCTCTAATATAAATGCTTGTGGTTTAGCACATTGTTGTTTGGTTTTATTCCATTACAGAAATTTTGTAGCAGCTCTTGCCCTACATATTGGAAATGCATCAGGACATGTGTGAAGATGACTGCACATGGCTCAGAGAAGTTGACATCACTGCATCCTCCCAAAAGCAAAGGCAACAAAAGTTAATGATATTTATCTCCTGCTTTCACAGAGAAATATCCCAGAAGACTGCAGAGATTACATATAGAGGGACCATTTCACCCATCACTGAAATTCATTCACCTCTGTATCATCTCTGTGCTTTGCAATGCTCCCATTATGTGCCTTAATGGACCAATAAAACATTTCTTGGTACGCTTTAATACTACAGAATGATTCTTCCTATGTAGGTCCCAACTGAGTGAAATCACTTGTCTTGCTATTTCTTCTGGATGTTTCAAGATGTTTGGTTTTAGTTTTGATACATTTTAGTGTAAGCTGCTCAGGAAGATATCTTGGCTTGTGAACATCTTGAAGATAACAGCTTGGTTCTTTTGCTCTATAAAATAGTCAGGTCACTAACAGCTGTGCATCCCAGTGATCACAAAGAAAATGCTTTCTTATGAAGTATCTCTCAGAATACTTTAAAAATAACACTGAGATTACTCCATAACCCAGATATATTTGAACTTTATTTGCTATACCATCTCTTTAATCATCCTCTTGACAGAGAAGGATTTAAACATTCAGTTTTATCCATGGTCTCTACAGAAGAGCGAGAAATCACATTGACCTGATCCAGTTCCTATGATGTGTATGGCTTTATGTTCAACCAGATGGACAGTTCTGCTTGCATCAAAGAACCCTCTCACGCTTAATTTTCAGCATGTGTTTTGAAAGCTTTGAGTGGGACTATAATCTTCAGGCATTTCTGTCATTGTCAGCTTTACCCCTCTGGTGTTGGATTATAAAACAACTAGACATTAGCTCTTTGTGCTGAGTTTGGATTCTGCTGCCCTTACAGACTCTGAGCAACACTTTCTCTGGTGAGGAATACATAGAAATCAGTGAGGTCAAATAGTAGCCAACCTTGAAATGCTTTAATTATCAGTTCCAAAGCTTTCCAGGCCACTAAACAGGCTGCTGAGAAAACACTAAGCCTTACAGACTTTCAAGGGTACATGAATAACTTTTCTTGAGACAGAGACTTTGTATGACACAAACAGGCTGGAAACATGTACATAACCTCCTTCATAATTTTTAGTGTCTCTTGCAAACATGTGTTGAAGGAGGACTCCCTTCCTTTCCAGTTTATGTCTTCTTAGCACTTAATATAGCAAGTAGTGAGCTATAATCGTGGACAACTACAAGTTCTTGGCATCTGAAGATTTCTGGACACTTAGCAGGATATGTCATTGCTGTTAGGCTGTGAACAGAGGTAGGTGTTGGCAACTGTTACCTGCTTCTTGTCTGCTCTGACTGGGCCCTTTGTTTGCCTGTCTTTCCTGAGGTTGCTGCCTGAGATGTACTCAGGGCTTTTCCTGTTCCTGTGTTCAGACACTCCTTTGCTTTGTCAGTCTTAGATCTCCTTTGCATTCCAGAAACATTACAGCTCCTCTCTCTCTTTAAAAACCTATTATTAATTGAAGCACAGATTTCCATGTTCCTTTTGCCTTGGTTTCCTCTCTTTGACACATCTTGGATCTGCTTTACTTGCCCCAGTGATTTTAATTTACTCTTTTAATTACTGAATTTGCTCTTCTACCCCTTACTTCACTAGTCCCCTCACAGAACATCAGCTAATTGAAAACAGCACAGCTCTCCTAATCCCAAAATGGTTTTTCTGGAATACTGCTGGCTGGTAGAAGGCTGTGGACCATATACACTAAGTGCATGTTACTCTGGGAAAGCAGTGCAGTACCCAGTTTGTTGCAGTTTGTCTGTAACCAGTGGCAGAAGGTGGCAAAAGGTGCTGTAACCATTGTGACCACAAATGGGTAGGACATAGCAGCCCTAATCCATCCTTTCAATCCCTGTCAGCCTCCCCCCACCTTCTCTTTCTCTAACCTGCCCCTTTGCTGTAACTTCTACGTTGTGAGCACAGAGCACTGGATAGTCCAGGTTTGTAGGGCTTTCCTCCCTACAAACTCAGGGAGCTTTGAGATCAGACTGGGTTTCCCGGGGCTCTTTCCAGTTTAGTCTTTAAAACCTCAAAGGATGGAGACTGTGCAACACCTCCTAGCATCACCTTAACCTTAACTGGCTTAATAGCAACTTTCTAGACCATCTTTCTGGTGTATATCAGTACCTTGGTGAGCTTTGCTAACATTTATTCCTTTACTTGGTATTTACATGCCAATCTGTAGTGTATCAGCTGGGGGATATATTCTAAGCAGAGCCTGGTATCTGCTAGTATTGAAATCAAAGGCAAAATCAAAGGGATTAAGGCTGTATCCATTGTAAAGAAAAGAAAAATGCAGTCTGGACCTGAATCAGCTTTTGCTGCTACCCAGACAGGCACACAAAATATGTCTCAATTTGCTCCACATAATTTCTTAGCCTGATGTAGAATTGCTGTTGTTCCTTTTTCATTTAAAACCAATAAAACCTAAAATTCTCAAGCTGCACAAATGCAGCTTTGAAAAGAGACATTAATAAACATTTTTCAATATCTAGTGACACATAACAATATTTCTAAGCTTGCACTAGCATTTATTTAATTAAATATTCATTGTCTTGTATTATTTCTAGTAAAATCATCAGCGATAGCAGAGAAGTGGAACAAAGAGAGAGCATTTTAGAGCCAAGAGATGTATCAACATTCCTCATGGAACACTTTCATAAATATAGAAAGAAAAGAAAACATCATGTCAAAATGGCAAGGGTAACCTCAGCAGTTTGGATGCTGAGACTGTCTTAGTCTTTACTTCCTTTCATGGGATGCTTATTTTAGTGCTCATCTGAATTTGCAAAGAGAAGTTAAATAATAGGGCAATGCAGTCTGGATTGAGGACTGTGTTTTTTTGTAAGAGGTCATGTTTTAATACTTCCAGCTATATTGAACAGCTGACTACTTCTGGAATTATCTCACTGGATCTTAACTAGTGGCAGTGTAATGTACTATTGTATCAGAGTGGTGGAGAAACTTTCAGTTAGATTTCTCACCAGAAGTATGTAGCTGCATAGTACTCACATATGTTTCAGTCTGCCTGCAGGAAAGCAAACACATTAAAACATGCCTTCACAAGGATTTGCTAAAACACAGTGAGACAGATGTTGCCATTTTACTTCTTTTAACTGGGATCTTGAATGAAGGTGGTAGGAAACAGCCATGCCATGCAGCTCTACTAACTAATTATTTATCTGATTTCTGGCATTATTCTTTACATTTTCCTCTCTTCTGTCAAGCTTTGATAGTAAAAGATTTTGAGCAATTTACTGACATCCAACTCCATGACTTTCAGGGTCATTATCTCTTTGTTGTAGTTGCAGTAATACATTGTGCCTCCAAATTGCAAGGCTAGATAGTAGTGTCTCAGATCCCTTTTTAATCACCATTAGTCAGTCTGGTAGAGTAGCTTCTGAAGGTGTTTTATTAACAAAAAGTGGCATTTTAAGAGCTGTTCATCTTATTGTCCCATTCCCCTCTTTCTGACTGCAGAGCTAAATGAAGGTCTCTTTTGGATGTTAGAGTAATTTTTTTAGGAAATAAATAACCCAAATTACTGCAGGGAAGTGCCTGCATTTTCATCCTGATCAAAAATCCTATTGCAACTTGTTAGAACAAAGCTTTGTTTCTTATCCTCCAGCACATCTATCTCATCTGGCATGGTTTCTGATTCTGCAAGGTTGTGGGTACTCTTGTAATACCCTTATTTTGGTGAGAGTTGATTATTTTATGGGTACTTGAGATTGTAGCCTTTTCTTTTTTCCTTCAGTGGGATATTTCTGAAGCCCTCAAAGACCAGCAATGCCTCCACGCTTGGAGACTGCAATGCCAAATGCATTATTTTTAGTAAATGTACCTGGCAGCTGGTGATCAGATCAGAAAACAAATATCCCCTTAAAAGAAACAAAAAGACAAAAGACAAAAAGGCAAAAAGATGGGCATAGCCTCTGCAAATTACCATGGTAGTTTTCCACATACTCCTTGTCAAGTCCTATGGAGGCTCCAGCATATGACTGCACCTCCCATCTCCCCTTGCCATTGCCTCTCCAGCTGAGGACAAGCAGAGAGGGGGAAGGGAGTCCCTGTGTCACCTATGGTATGTAGTCACAGAATCAAACCCTGAGGAGCACAGCTGCCCTGTGCTGTGCCTGTGTCATTCCTGGCATGTCCCTCTAGGCTGTTTCTGAAGACCTCCAGAAGCAGTGACTCCTGAAATTCTTTACAGAATATAATCCATTAGAAGCTCCTTTTCTGATGTCTAATGTAAATCTCCCTTGCAGCAGTGCAGACATTGTTATTTTGTCACGTTCATTAAGGGATGTGAAGTCCACCTGCAAAGCTCGATCCATGCAGGAAGGTAAAATAATCTAATGATAGCTTCCCTAAAGGCATATCTAAATGACTACATATATACCTGCGTCCATCAGATGCCCAGAGAAAGACTCTGTTGCTTTGTGCTCAGTCTCCTCCTATTTAGTAGAGGTGAATGAGATTTATCTACTTTTCCAAGGCTTCATAAGCCCTGGGTAGCAAGTCTGAAACATTAAAACTGTATACAGGAGATGAACTCAGAAATATCAGAGAGCACGTGGGATGAATAGTTCCTATGCAGTTCTAAAGAATAAATAAAGACTGTCAGTGTAGTAAGCTTTAAAAATGAATTATAGGGAAAAAATAGGTCCAAATAAAAAGAACTGTATATATGCAATTTTTTGTCTTACATTTGGAGCCAGACACGTTTTATGAGGCCCAGAAAGCTGCTCTATGCATCTTTTTGTGGTATCAACCTCATAGTGATTTCCAAACTTTAAGCTGCATTCCTTTGAGTGTACATAGATGCAGTTATGTGTAAGAAAGCTTGGAAAAAGAGCCCCAAGAAGAAAGTCTGCATTAAAAGTATTCAGAAAATGAATCTGACAAATGAACTATATAAAGCTGGGAACCTTTTTACTCATATCCTATTTCATCCTTAAAGAATGAAGCATCACGGTGGAGAAACTTTATGGGAGGCAGTTTTAAGCTGGCGCTGATGTTTTACTACTTGGAAATCAACTTCAGCCTTACACAGTGGAGCTTCTAATTTAAGCATCTGCTGCTGATAGAGATATGGGATCCTGACATAAGAGTTGGGCCTGCAGGGACTCATGCAAGTGGTTAACTTCATGTTTTGTCGTGCTGCCCAACAACATCAGTGAGATGGTTCTTGTGTACAAGTCCTAGAAAAACTGGCACTATGTTGAACATCTTTTGTGAGGACATAAGCCTCTTCCAGCCCAAAATAAATGGGTACCTGGTTCACTAATGTCATTTATATACATATACATATTTAAGGAAGTCTTGAAGCTTGCTGAGAGGGCATGAAGTTGGACAAGTTTATTGCTGTGGATTCATAGGCAGAAGCTGAGTAGTTGGAATTTCCAGATTTGCTCAACAATTCTGCTGAAACTACTTTATTCCCCTAAAGCACATAGCATTTATTCTGTTTTTCAGCAAAGTACAACTAATGGTTATGAACAAAAATCCTACAACAAAACAAAAAACCTACAGTAAATCAAAAAGTCCATCAGTTTAAATATACTGGGGGGTCAGTACAAGATATTTTGGAGCCAAACAACTTCAGGAGGGACTGCTGGATCACTGGGTTAGGAGTAATCTTGCAAATCACAGCTTTTACTCACCTGCATCATTGTACTGCTGCTTCAGTGTGAAGCCTGGGTCTCCAAGTACTGCAACAGTGTCTGGGACACTCAGACCTTCTTATAACAGCTTCATCATGGGAAATGGGGGAACATAAGCCTATGCCATCCCCTCAGGGTACAGTTGCACTAGACAGCTGACCTCATCTTATAGTTTACCCCTTTTGAACAGAATAGCCCTGCTCCCCTTTCCTTTGATCCCTCACCATGGCTTCTTGCCTTCCCTGCCCTGTCCTCCATTCCCAGGTCCCACCTGACAGATCCCAGCACCTCTCCTGTCTTTGCTCTGACAGCTATCTATCTGCACAGCAAACTGATGCAGCCAGCCAGCCTGGCAAGCTCACTTACTTCTCTGCTGGGCTGCATCTCTGCCACCTCAGTGAGTATGTCCTGAGGATGTGTTTTTATGGACATTTCTCAGGGAAACACTGATGGATTGGGTACTTTTTTCTGCCAAGAGTGGACTACCTGCTCCTGTGCCATTCCTGTTGTTGTGCTGGTTGCAGTTTACTGGGCAGCACAAGGAAACATGATGACAAGCCATCTACAGAAAACAACCTCTTCCTTTTCTTTACAGTTGTTTTAGCCAGAGCATTTTGCTGCTATTGCTTCTCACAGAGTCCTGCAGAATCATGGGACAGAAATTATTGAAGCCATACAACAGCTGCCAAAGAGAAATGTCACAGGAGCCGCAGCCTGAGACTGATGCTGAGCAGTAGGCTATGGGTTTGTTTGGGGGTTTTATCCTTAAGAGTTTCTTTTGGACTCTGTGTAATGCCATCTCATTTTGGTAAACTTTCCTTTATTTAGACTAGCCAGGATTATTTAAACTAGCAAGGATTAGTTACCGGTCTAACTGGGAAAAGCTAGGCAGTAGCTTTTGATAAAGCTGTGAAATAAGCCAACAATTTCCTTCTTGAGTTTGCTCACCCCGTTAGTATCTATGTTGTGTCACTTAATGAACTGTTTAAATCATGCAGTGACTTTAGCTCTGTACATGCCTTATGGGTTTATCAACATAACCTTTTTTGCTTCTTCCTTCAGGTTTAGAGAGTTCAGTCCTGACCTTTGACTAGATGACTGCTACAGGATTTATCCTTCAGTTCTACATTTTGTCATATAAGCTGACAATTCAGTAGATAGCCCCATGCTATCAAAAGTACAAGTGACTTGGATGTGAGGTTCACAGGAAGGGCATGAGAAAACAGGGTTCAGGAGGATAACTAATGTGCTGCTGCTTCTCTCTTCAGCAAACATATTTCCCTAGATATAATGAAAACAAAACTGGTAGGATGGCAAAGACTATGTGCCTAACAATATTTACAATGACCCAGAACACTGTCTGGAATTAACACAGAAGAATTGCATCCACATAATACGGAATTAGTCATTAGTGTTACAGAGTATGTTAACTGCGGATTCTTCATTCTTGCAGGTTAGGAAAACAACTGGCTGGCCTTCAGAGACAAAGCAAATAGTTCCCTGACACATTCTTCCTCATTCCACATCTCCCCTCCCACCTGCTCTCATTTTCTTTTCTCTTATTGCCCTGATGTCCTTTTTGATAAGGTACTAATTACAGCAAGGGTACTAACCTACTTCTCTTCAAACTGTTCCAGCCATAGAGCATCGTCACCAGTCAGACAGTGTGTTACAGCACAAAGACAGGGCATGGACTTGCACACTGTCTTTGATTTTGCTTTGCTCTTTTCAACTGTGTTCAGGCACAAAGGAAATTGAGAGTACGAAAGGGGAAGAGGAGAAGAGATCCTTCAGAGAAAACAGAAAAGAGCAACCAGTTGAAAATATTGGCACAACCTGGCACTGCTTTCTACTTGGTGCATTATTCTGGTATTTCTGAGCACCTCTGAGGTTGATGAGTTAACAGTGAAGAAACTGGAGCCCAAGCTCCATCTCCAGTGAACAAATGAAAAATGAGCTCTACAGCTACAAGCTTGCATGACTGACACCTGATGGAGGGGCTATTCTGTTATAGCTATAGCTGTTGTTTTCTCCATTCAGGAATGTCCTTTAGGAAGAATATAGCAGCAGATTTAGCAAATGTCTTATTTTTATGTTAATATCTATCAATACAGAAAATAACTGTATTTAGTGAAATATACTCAGTTTAAATGGAAAAATAAAAGGCTGTATATCTGTTCTGCATATTGTCACAAGACAGGTATGTTTAGGAATATGAAACACAAAAGTTCAGAAGGGGTCATTCCACAGGAATCAAACATTTCATATTGTTCTGAAATATGTGGACTAAGGCAGGGAAGTTGTGTAATAAAACATCATTGCAACACCGGTCAGAGTGACTGGCCACTAGCACATTGCCTTCAAGCTGCATTTTGTGACATCCTAAGGTACTGGTTTAGATCTGATGTACCCTCTCATGTATACACACATGTGGAGGATATTTTCCAGATAATTCTTACATTGCAGTTAGCCTGTGCTGAAAAGATGTCTGAACAAAAGACAAGTTGGCAGGTCTATGTCGTGAGTATATGTGCTTTCTTCCTATGCAGGTATGAACAGACTCCACCTAAACCAGCCTCTTTGGGAAGAAAAGAAACCCCCACATTCTTTGTCTTAATTGAAAGTTTTAGAAGAAATACTCCTCTCCCTAAATTCAAAGAAAGGAACAGCTCCAGCCTTGCACTGTGAGCAGAACATCCATTTGCATTACTTTTTATTTTGTGTACAGCAGAAAAGCCTGACCTGTTATTAAACCCAGCTGAATGCATGTGCTTTACTTCACATAATCCTTCACTGTCTTTCCTCTAGTGTGATTGCTGTGTGATAGGTTCTAAGACTTTAGCCAAAAGCAGTTTTTTCTTAAGGAAAAGGCTGAGAACTGCCTAATCTCTTTGAAAACTGTTCTGAGAACTCATTTATTTAGCTCAGGAATCTTCTGTCAGATGCCAGTAACAGCCACAAAGACTTGAATGAGATTATGTGAAAGGACTTTCTCTCAATAAAAGTAAGTTTTGAACCCCTCTCTTGTACGTTGTTCCTGCTTGCAGCTCCTTGAATTTTAAATACATTTTCCTTGGACACATTTGGAGATCTCATTTCCCTGGTAGAGAAGTCCTTAAGAATATGGTCTCACTACTATCTCTTTATTTAGGAAAACAGGAGAAGCACATTAAAAAACACATAAAAATCAGTCAATCTCTTTATGCACAAAAATATGAAGAACAAGAAATGGGCCCCTGGACTCTTCCCACTGCACAGCCACAGATAAGCATCATCTGCTTCACATAGGAGCAGCTTTCAGTACAGTGGAAAACTGAGCATGTAGGTCTGCTAACACTTGTCCACACTGTATATGATGGCACCATGCAGAGAAATTGTTTGGTCCTTAGCACTTCTCAAAAGGGCTTGAAATTCTGTAGCAGCATAGGAGCAGCTGTCCCTATTTCCATAGTTGATACAGGCTTTGGCACCCAAGTTTCTCTGCACTGAGGGGGATAGACCATTCCCTTAGTTCTTCTGCAAAGGGTGACCTTCCTTGTTTATATGATTAACTCAGTTGTGAAGAACTGGTTTGACAGGCCCTACATTGATGTTGAGCTAGTTGGTTTTGCATTGGGATATCAGCTCTGCTTCTTCTGTCTTATTGAAACTAGAGTCACCATCTGCCAAATCTCTGTCCAGTGAATTCTGCATCTCTAACAGGCTGATTAACGCTGGTTCACAAGGTTCACAGCACTGCTGTTTCAATGGACAACCCCAATCTGGGACCTCTGTCTATACAGATGTTATTTGAATATTTCTTAGGACAGTGTTTGTGCTCCAAAGAGCTAATTCACAGTGTTCTAGTGATAACAGAGTTTGCTACCAAGTCCCAATCTGCTACTCATACATAATTTGCTCCATAGCATCTCCTGCACATATCCTCAGACTCCCTTCCGAGTTCAATACCAATGGTTCTCTCACCTTTGCAACTCCAAAACAAGTCTCACCCCTGGTAATGAAACCTATTTGACAGACTTCATGATACAAACAATATTGTCATTTGGGTAAATGAAACTGACCAGAGATGCTTATTTTCCATCTCTCTCTTGGACTCCCCTGAGCTTGGGTTTATATCGTGATCTTAAAGCCAACCTCATGATTTTTCAGATTTTAGTTGTTAGTCACATAGAGGAAACCTATCCCGTTGGGAGAGGAAGACGTTTATCAGGCTGCATGATTCAGACAAAGGCCAAATGAGAACAGGAAAGATTGGAGAGACTCCTATTATATCATTTTCTAAAGAAAATATTTGTGTTGGCTACTGTCCTAAGAACTGTCAAAGTGATTGCTGTAGGAACGCACTATATGGGTTTATGAGCTACTTCTCTTCAAGTGGAAATACTGTATGTACTCATTTTAAAAGGATTGGGAATGGGTGTTTTGACAGGACACCTCAGAAAAATACTATGTCACAAAACATAGTGCAAAATAAAAACAATATACAAGTTAATGGTTCTTTTATTTTACATTTTCTTTCTGAAGAAGCAGTGTAGTTTCAAAGTAGCTTACGTATAAATCTCTTTAAAAAATCCCTGTTTGATATCACTCCATTTCCCCTCCTTTGCCTTTCTCACTTTACTTCCTGCCCTCCTTTATGGGGTTTAGCGAGTGAGATGTGCGTTACATTGACAGAACAAACATGATAAATTCCTGCTGCCCTATGAAATTTGCTCAGTAGAGTTCCTCTGCTGCTGCGCATCTTAATGCTGTTCTCAGGCAGTGTTTTCAATCCATCAGATAGTGTACAGCTGCATATGTGCACCACAGTGGGAAGATTTATGGGTTCCTATTTTCAGGATTTCATGTTTTGGCACCTCCATGCTGTTCATTTGCCCAAACTGTAGTCTGCTAATTAAACCTTAAGACCTAAATTATAATGTACTTAGGGATGTTCAGCCAGTGAAGCAATGCGATTGTCTGAATATCTCTTGGCTGCATAAATTTTTATATGAAACAACATTTTTTCCTGAGGTAAAGACACTGAAATGCCATATTTGTCATTTTCAAAGGAATACATTGCTTTTTACTAATCTTTCAATATAGAGACATGTTATTTTTTGTTATGTCAGTATATTTAATATATGTATAGACTTGATTTCAATGATACGATAGTTTTTAGCTTTAAATACACTGGATGAGGACTTTTTAAACAGACACACCATCCTGGGAAATTTCCTTTGTAGAGGTTAAACAAGAGCTGAAAATATGGAAGCTAAAGGAGAGCAGCAGGATCAGTTTTATGCCGAAATAGCATTGGCAGCCACTGGAAACTGTTGAGTCCATAAATTGAGCCCCAGCTTGCTTCTGTTAATATGAATCTCACATTTTGGCATATTGTATCTTTCCTAACTAGCCTTGTTTAGCAGCTTGTCTTAACATACTTAGCCTGTAACTCTTGCTATCCCTAGCAATGACTGCTATTTACCTTAACGTAATACAAGCAAATCACATCATAATCACCTCATGCAGTCTTATTTTACCTAGAAGCCAAGGTCTCAGTTATTTAGGCACATTGATTAATAATATAATACAACATTGATTCTCACCCACAGATGACTACCAATGTTCTTGACTGAAAGTGTTTGAAATTGTTTGAAAATGCTTAAAACCTTTCCATTGCAGTGCTGCTATTACAAAAATAGGATTTTGATTTCTTTTATGGTGGGTAACTTCACGGCTCATGAAAAATTAAAATGAGAAACTGAGGAGAAATCCTTGATGGAGCAGGTGGAAAAATACAAAGCTAGTGTAGCCCCAACTCCTTTACTTATGGGACAATACAGAAGGTACTTGTTAAATCTTTACTTTGAGGGAAAAGCAGACATCAGAGACTAGAAAAACTCAACGGTGTAAGAAGGGAAGTAGTTGGAAAGAATCATAGAAACATTATCTGGCTAAGTGAACCAGAATTACCCAGAATTGCCACAAAAACTGCTGTCTTTATTTCTGCCTCACTGCCAAGCCTTGCAGCTAGATCCCTCATCATTCTCACTTCTGGCCTCTCACATAAAAAACCCCAAAAATTTAAATAAAATTCATTGCAGAAGATGTGCTTTTTCCTTTAGTCCTGAGAAGCTTAAGTAAAAAATATACATTGCATCTTTGGTCTTTACTGCCTTCTCCAGAAATCCTATAGCTGTCACAGCCCAAGGGTAGTGATACCAGTGTGAATTCATAGAGCTGAAAGCCTTCTCTGAATCCCAGTTATTCTGCCTGGTTTTGCACCAGGTCTTTCTGAAGAGAAAGAAAGAGATGTAGCAAGAGCATGCTCATGAAGACAGTTGCTCTTTTCCTTCCCCTGACTACCCACTGTGGTTTCCAAGGTGCTGCCATTTAGGCAATTGCATTGTGCATTTTCTTATTCTAAGGTAATGCTGGGCTGCTTTCTATTTTCAGAAGCAGGGATAATACCAGCATTTTAAAGGGAACTGTTTTTCTAATCCACTTGATAGGAACTGGTGGCTTTTTCCTTACGGAGGTAAAAAACTTCCATGTGCTAGGAACTGGGCAGCTGGAGGAGCTCTATGACCAGCTTAGGCAATGGTACCATACTCTGCCTAATGATCACCCACTTGGTTCAGTTTGGGTGAAACAAACAGTGAAACAACAGTGAAAAAATGAGTTAAAAAGTGCTTGGTGTTCCTTGGCACTCGAATTTAAAGAAATACATGACACAGAAGCTGTGTCAGATGCTCAGATACTAACACCATCATCTTCCAAATTGATGGCTGGTACATATGCTTATCCATCCATTTGACTGGCAATGAGATTTAGTAGACTGGGCATTGAAACGGATATGGTAAATAGTTATTGCTTAATTCTGGTTTGGTGGCAGCATAAATCCTACCCATGTGTCTATTTCCCTTCAGCAAAATAAGAATGTTTCTCTGTCACAGAGCTGATGTTGTGTTATTTGATATTAGAAAGAGAAAATGCTAGATGCATGGTGAATACTTCTAGCATTTTCAGCCCATTTTTATGTGTTCTACATAGTAAAGTTGGGGTTTTTTTAACAAAAGATTTCAGATTAGGTGATCCTAATATTCTGTTCTGTCCCTAAAAATGTGTAAATCCATTTGACTGAAGTAACACTCTTCAGGAAAGAGGAAACTGAGTTCCATAGCCCTGTCTACCAGTCTATTTCTTCCTAAGTTTAAAAGCTCAGGCTGTCACTACAATAGCTAATGTCTACAAATGTGTTCTACTATAAAAGGTAGAAAACAATTATTGCAAATTAACATGGATACTTTATGAAAACAACAAATTTCTGAGTGAGCTTATTTATGAAGGGGGCCTATAGGGATGCTGGGGAGGGGCTCTTCAGTAGGGACTGTAGTGATAGGACAAGGGGTAACGGGTTCAAACTTAAACAGAAGAGGTTTAGATTGGATATAAGGAAGAAATTCTTTCCTGTTAGGGTGGTGAGGCACTGGAATGGGTTGCCCAGGGAGGTTGTGAGTGCTCCATCCCTGGCAGTGTTCAAGGCCAGGTTGGACAGGGCCTTGGGTGCCATGGTTTAGTGTGAGGTGTCCCTGCTTGTGGCAGGGGGGTTGGAACTAGATGATCTTAAGGACGTTTCCAACCCTAACTATTCTATGATTCTATGATTCTATGACAACATAACTCNTTCAAGGCCAGACAGGGCCTTGGGTGCCATGGTTTAGTGTGAGGTGTCCCTGCTTGTGGCAGGGGGGTTGGAACTAGATGATCTTAAGGACGTTTCCAACCCTAACTATTCTATGATTCTATGATTCTATGACAACATAACTCAGGGACAGCAAATCTGCAGAGCTTTCATTGTATCCTTGAAGATCACTAATCAAAGTTGGCAAAAAGGACCAGGGTATAAAGAATACACTTTCTAAGAGTCCTGCAGCTAGAATGTAGACAGAATTTTCCTGTGCTCTGACCTTCATCTTGTCTAGAGATGACAGGAGGACAGTTGTTATTAACTATGGAAGATTTTCTGTGAGTTTGGTTTGTTAGTGTTTTCTCTTTTCTGGCTTTATATCAATGACACATAATGTCTCCAGTGGCCCAGGCAACTCCTTCGATCATTACGGTATTCCAGAATATATGCACCACGTGCATGAAATGTCAACAATTATTTAAGCACAATATCCTGCACTGTACAAAGGAAACACTGACTACATGCAGAAGATGAGCAAATCGTCACACTCTCTGTGAAATATTGTATTAAAATAACATTGTGATGCCTTATTTCTATTCAAAGTCACACTGGTTGCTTCAGGGCATAATTGGCTGGTTCATTCTTCAGTGCTGCCACTTATATTGCAAAATCATAAAACTGACTTTATCTCTGTAGTCTCAGTAATGCACAGGTACTGATGGGATCATGTTTCATGAGCGTTCTCTCATTAATAACACAGACACTGAAATTTTTACTAAATCAGGGGATGTTTTGTTTGTTCTATGGAGATCATAGCTGCTAGGAAGTTTGCACTGTGACAGTTCTCAAACCTGTTTGAAAACCAAGGGATATTTGTGTGAAGTCATTAAACACAATGGTTTCTTCAGTGACTGCATCTGTCTGTTTTCATTTGAAGCAGAATAACTATTTGCATTATTACTGTTAACTACATATGGCTGGCTGTCACTAATCATTGCACAGAAAAAGGAAATGTTTTTTCTAAACAGAGAAATAATAAGTATTTGGGTTATTTGCATGCACCTATCTATAGAATTTAATGCAACTACCATGGACAACATGTCCTCTAAGATCCTGCTATTAAAAGCTGCTTTTTTTACACTGCTCTATGATACCGGTACAGCTGCTTTAGTTCTTTCATGGTTATTAAATAATTTTCAAGTTATGAATGTATTTTACATACTAGCATAAATAGAGAGTTGAATTAAAGACACGACAATTTCACCTGGCATATCTGAGAAAATCTCAGGTTTAAAATCAATGTCAAACCTGACCAAAAAAGTCAGCTATATTGTTTTACAAGTAGAAAGTAACTCACTGCTTTCAGTGAAGGGAAGCATGGGACTTTGTTTTTTCTAATATATTTCTCTAGCAGCCTTCAAAGCATGCCAAGAATTGCTTTTAAACAAAGGATCCCTTTAGTGTGTACAGCAGTTATATCAATGTAATTAGAAATATATGCCTTTTAAGTTCACTGAAATTATTAGAGCAGGGTAAATACTGGGGAACAAATGTACATTAATATACATTCCTATTAAAAAGAGAGAATTAATTTTGACTGCATTGTTGCTTTCATGCTTCCTGAATAGCTGTATCTTGAGATATAAAAACCTTTGTTATGGATAGTTGCAGTAACTGATACCTTCCTCTCCCAAGACCTACTTGACTTCTCATTTCAATCGTCTCAGGCCATTGCAGCTTATGAAGACAAATTAATGTTTGAGCTTTCTGTTGGTTAAAATGCTTCACTAATCATGTCTATATAATAACTGAACAGAGGTTTGATGGAGCAGCTCTAAAATGCAGTTTAGGAGCCTTGCAAGAAATGCAAATGTGAGTAAAGCCCTCATGAACATTGAGACTGGGGCAGAGGAACTTTGAGAATAAGGTGTGTTTGTAATACAACACAAGCACACATACCTTGGTGGCTGGTGCTAATGGTAGTGACAGGACCTACAGCTTTCTCAGTCTCTCTTGGTACCTTGGTACTGAGAACTGACAGTAGATGATGCCAGAAAACTGCTCCAGAGACTTCTAACGGTTTCTATTGGCTTCAGCTGCATAAACTTGAGTGATGCTGGAGAAGGAATGAAAAGAAAAAAAGAAGATTTTACTATAGAAAAAAAATAAATATTTTCTGAAAAAAATATCCTCAACTATGAACAAACCCCTGAAATCTTGACTGGTCACAAACTGATAATTAGGAAGTGTACATGAATTTAGTAAGGATACATATTGAGTTTGTACAACAGACAGCTTGGGAGAAGTCAAAATAAGACACTGCTTTTATAGTATTTTGGAGTCAGAGATATGTCAGGACTGCATTTTCCTCACAAACAGCTTTTCCTGTCACAGAAGCATTTTCCTGTGTGCTAAGTAATTTTTGTTATGACAGAAAAGCCTGAAAAACAGAGGGCCTTCAACATGAAAGCATGGTCTAAGTCGTAACAGGCATTAGGTTCACTCTGATTGCTTTTGCTAAGCTGTTTGCCCAATCCCATTTCTTTGATCTATTCCTCTGGTTACTTCATATCCCTTTCCAGTTTCCCCTTTTCTACCACACGTGGCTGTGTCCACATTCCAGGTTTTTCTCATGCTGCATCAAATTAGAGTCCTTCCTTGTGTGAAGAGGTTATCCCACAGTGTTTATCAGTCTTTATCAACAAGTTCTGTTTTTTTTCCAATAGGTGGTGAAAGAGGAATACACCAAGACAAGGTCTGCCGCATGTGTGCAGCAAGAGCAGGCTGCATCTCAGTAAGTTAACTGTATGGGTCCCACAGAAATAACTTAGCGAAGTAAAAATTGGTGGTGACTATGAGTTATCAACATAACTGTTAAGAGAATTGATGTTACTGTAGTGAAATGCACCTTGATATATATCTTTGATGTTGTGGATTTGAAGAGTGGCCCATACCATGATGGTACAAGCACCAAGGTAAGGTTGTTGTGTGACCTCCTGCACAGTCATTGTCTTCAGAGACTATGAGTGAATTTTTTTAAAACCATATTTATGCCAACAAAGAAATTTAAGATTATTTTTTCTGGTGCTACCTGATGTGGTTGCAAATTCCAAACTCGAAGCTGAGCTAGCTGGGCTTTGTGAATCAAATCGTCACTGGTAGGTTGTGACTGAAGAGATAACAGCACCACAGCCATTCTCTTGGCTGCTAACAGCTGTTAATCAACCACTTGATAACATTAACTTTGATTCCAGACAAGCAATTTAATCTCTCTGTAAGAGAGAGCCTCTCACTTAGTTAGCTGGGAATATATCTATAAGGCATGAAAATAGCGTGTCAAGATTTCAGTATCATTGGTAAGCATTATGGATGAGGAAATAACCCTTTACCAGACATGTCAGGAAGTGATTTGCTCTCAGT
The DNA here is from genome assembly GCA_002631895.1 of Agapornis roseicollis. Classification (NCBI taxonomy): domain Eukaryota; kingdom Metazoa; phylum Chordata; class Aves; order Psittaciformes; family Psittacidae; genus Agapornis; species Agapornis roseicollis. The sequence goes on from NDXB01000113.1 coordinate 96,850, forward strand.
AATGCAGAAGGATTACAGTGTGCAAAGAAATGATGTGCTATGAAACTTCAGTAGGAAAGATATTTTCTTCTTGAGGGAAAGATGCGCATATCCTTGAGTCAAATTTGCTTCAGCAGAGGACAGAGGACATGGGAGGGAAATTCAGTGCATAACATAGAGAGCTGCAGTGTGTAGTTTTGCCCTATAAAGAGGTTGTACATGGCACGATAAAGAATTTCAGGGTGTATGACTGGACTGGGAATGGCAAGGGAGTAGAAAAGTGTTACAATTTACACCTAGAGTACTCTCTTTTAATTAGGCTGAGTGTGTGGAATGTAGGTGTGCTACCAGATACACCTAAAAACTGAAGAGGCCATCAGCATCCTTGAGACAAATGCCACAAAATGTCCCAGTTGGAAATCCAGTTCTTGGCTGCTTGTCTGTCCAGCCAAGGCCTAAATGGTATGTGCTAATGATGGGGTCTTCATGTTGCTTGAAAACTGTTTCTGGCACACACATTTAAGCCCACTGCTGAAATATAACACTGGGCTTTCAAAGATTTACAGTGTGCTGTGTGAAAGTTGCCCTGAGAACTTCACTTAGAAAAGGACGGGTTTGGGCAATCTTGCAGTATTTCAGATTGATTGTCAAATATTGCTACTAGATCTCCATGAATTTTCATGGTGTCTTCATTTCTCAGGGAGGGGCAAGGAAACCTTTAGCCTTAAATCTTCTTGCAGCTTTCTCTGTGTCAAAATATCAAGATAATACAGAGCTTTCACAGGTTCCTATGAAGGAGCACAGTCACTAATAAACTTGAGCAGTTCCCACCTACCTTCCAGAAAAACACTCTAACCTGGGTGTGCAAGAACAGAACTGAACTAAAATCAGTTTCATCCAGATTGAAATTTTTTATGATGTTTGATTTTTATCTTCAGACAAACTCAAAAGGATTGCAATAAAATCAAACCTGCTAGTAAATGAAGAGAAAATCCATAAGGAGTTCAGTTATTCACTTGCCAGAGTGGTTGAAAGTTACCTACTGTTGTGATGACAAGGCTGAGGTAGTGTGTAGAAGAGAAAATGGGAAGGAAAATAGACAGTAGATCAAATAAGTAGGATATTCAATGAAAAATCAGGAAAATTCTTCTGCTTCTAATGGAAGGCTGCAAGAACTGGGCTGACTCTAGAAAGCCTGAAATTATGATAAAGTTGGGTGCATTACAAGTTTTTAAACAAGGTCTATTATATGCTCAATCAATTCAGTCTCAAAATGCATCTGGAAAGAGTCCTTCTACTCCTCTCTTCCAGTGCCAAACAAAAAAAGTTATCAAGACTTTAAGAAATGTACAGATCCCACATAGATGTATATGTGTACGTACCTTAACTTCCATCTCTGATCAGCAGTTATTGCTGGAATCAGGATTTTGAAAGACCAATGTATTTTGATGGCTTATTGAGACCAGCAAATTCTTAAAACCTGGTCTGTAATCTCAGCCGTTGGTCAAAGAATACTTTAAATATTATGTATGTTTCTAATTGTTTGCTAACAAGACTATTCAAAATAGGAGTATATTAAAGGTCTGAATTAAAGACTAATAACCTCCTATTTCTTATGAGGCATTCATGAGAGTTCAGTGCTACTGTTAATCAAAATCCATGGAAGTCTAATTTGCAGAATGTAACCAGCCTTCAAGAAGAGGTCAGATCTGAAAGTTTTGAAAGGACTTTTGTTTTTTTCTCTAAATTGAAGAAAAAGGAATACAGACAAAATCCACTTGGGTGAAGCTGCATTAAAGGTGATGTGAAGCCAAGTGCAAATATACCCTCTGAGATGAAAATTTCTGCACCTCTGCACAAGACAGGTACCCAGTGCCATGTTTAAAATGCAGTTTATTAAGTCTTTCATTAGGAGTCCAATTTGATATCCTATTTGAAGTCAGTGCAACTTCTGCAATTAACTATAATGAAACAGGTTTGGACCTTAGTTTTCTTGCTATAAGCAAAATCAAACTTAAATCCTACCTCCTATCTGTGTTAAACTTTCTCCTTAGATGGGGCTGCAGCTGAAAGTGCAATTGTCTGGTAACTCCCTTACATTCAGTTTAATGCACCTGGGATGTCTAAGTTTCTTGTTATTATGGCTGGCTTTTGAGAAGGGATAGTATCTTCTGAATTCTGCCTCTGTAGTTTTGACAGAGGAGAATGTTATCATTGCTGATGGATGGGAAAATGAGGGAAGAGAAAGAAAATGATGGTCCTGGGTTCAGCATCTGATTGTAAGTTCTGCAGTTTTAAAGCTTTAAGTATAGGATTACTTAAAATGGTGCAGGAGGCTTCTCTGCAAGTCCTACAAGCAGGCTGGGCACAAGCCATCTCTGGTGCTGGAGCCCACAGCTGTGTCAGTGCGTCGCTCTGCCTGAGGAACAGATCCTGATGTGCTATCAGTGTATCTCCAGAGCCAGCTGGCCCAGAGCAGCAGCATGCTGCTGTGCAGACATGCTCTGTCTCTGCTGGTGAGGAAAGCTTGCTGCCTGTGGGGCTGCCTGGAACACTTGCTGCACCCGCCCTTGCTGAGCTACTGCTTACAGCTCCTCTGGCTGCCTTTGGGGCAACTGAGCTGTATGATACTGTTCAGACAATGATGCTTAAGAAACTTAGGCAAGACATGACATCTCCTGCTCAGCTATAGCACTGCCCCAAGTCTCCTGAGTAGTTTTGGCCTGATTATGCTGCAGTTAAAACAATTTCAGCTGGGTGACAGCTTGTCTTTACACAAATGCCTTGAAGACAAAATGCAGTGTGGTTCAGTCAAGCCACTGACATGTCTCAGTCTGGCTGGCATGGGAAAGGGGGGCAAGACCACTTTGAGCACCAAAGAAGGTTAAAATAGCCCCTCTGTAATGCAGAATCACTTTTGAGGTATTAAGCACACAGGGAGGGACAATAATGCACAAAAGAGACCTCAAGCAAATTATTTCCAAATTAAGCCTGTAGTTAACAGAATTAGCAGTACAAATAAAAAAGATTTTACTCTCCCCAAACTCTCGTGCTGATTGTTCTTTTATAGCATTTTAATGCTTAGGAATGAAATAAAAAGAAAGATGATCAGTTTACAAAAGTGTTGGGATCAGCAGTGATATTATGACTAGTCATTACAAACTGCCGTTGCTTGTTGGCTGTCCTGACTCTGTCAGTTGTGTTTAAGCAGATAAGAATTAGCAATCCTGCACTAAACAGAACAGTAAATAGCAGGACCATCTTCTGAGATTTAGCACCGAGCCACAGCCTGTTAATGGAAGAGTGGAAGCTGTGCGAGAGAGTGAGTCCTGCTCCAAGTGCTAATTAATCCAATACATAAATCCTCAAAGAGAGATCTCGTGCCCAACAAATGAGGCTCTTGTTTTTGTGGAAGGTGCTTTTCTAATAGCAAAAGAGGAAATAATAATAATTAGCCAGTTGACTTGGAAGGCTTTATGTGGAAAGTACACAGTGTTATGTGTGAATACATTGCCAAATGGAGAGCTTGCTTTATTTATCGGAGTGTTTGGAGCAACAAACTGAAGACTTTGCATATTAGATTGCAATTTGCATATTCACTAAAATGCTTTGCCGTTTTTCTACTGCTTACTCTCCCTTCCCTCAGAAACAAACCTACAGCAGAGCAGCCACATTTCTCTGAGCCAGTTTCACCTGCTGACATAAATGGATTTACACCACAGATGAATGTGGCTGTTTGTGCCTCATTCTGGTAATGATGGCAGCTGTTAGGCTTGACCATGAACTCCAGAATCTCATCATCTGTCACCCTGTTTGTCCTCCCAACAGGGTTTTTGTCAAAGTAGGTATGATGGAGAAGAGGGCTGTGGATTTGCACTGCAGGTCTCAGCTTCCTACTCAAATCCAGCACAAAGGTGCAAAGCTTTCTCTTTCATAGGAATGGGTCCTATCATCCCAGGCAGAAAGGGGGAGAAGCTGGGCAGAGAAAACATCCTAATCAGAAGGAAGGCAGCTTCAAAACAAAGTTTTGGCTTTGTTTGAGGGAGGAAACTTGGTGACTTCAGGTTAACAACAAAATAAGAACCTCGGCAAGGCACTGAGTGCATTTAATAACAGTGTATATGTGTATCCATCCATGTCTGTGTATATCTATGCACATTCATGACCGATGTTGCTCCTGTGGCTTTGGTCTCTTTTCCTTTGTGATGTCCATTTTAATTTTCCCCCATTCTCTTCCTAAGAATTAGTTCTGTCCTGCCTCATCTGGGACTATCAATTAAGAGGAAATGTCAAAGGACTGCACACTAAACATGTCCTGTGTTTGTGGCTAATGCATTGCAAACATGCAGAATGAAACAGAACAAGGAGAATTGCACTAAAGCACTACCTTTTCCTTAGCTTCACCAAGCAACGTCCTTGCCCATCCTATGTGCTGTATGAGAGTTTTAGAGACACGTAGCACATTGCAAAGGATAACACACTTAATGTTTTTCAGAAAGAATAAACACCTTGGGTTTAGGTGATCATCATTTTCTTTTTCCCTGACTGCTCTGATGTAACTTAACTGGAAATATAATCCAAAGGGAGATACTTTAAACTAATTGCTAGGAGAATTTGGCAGTGCAGTATGGACAAGGAGAATCTGCCTGATCAGCAGAATATCATGTGGAGTCTCAGATGCATTTATTCAGTTGAAACACCGGATGATGTGCAAATCAAATGTTTTTAACGCCATTGTTTTCTAGCCCTGCCAATAGTCTGCTTCTTGTTGAGTGTTTGCACAGGGCTGATAGAACAGTTCTGTTTCTGAATGCTAACTCTTTCAGCACCATCTTTAACCTTAGCTTTTAAGAGCTGTTACTAAATGTGTAAAAAGTGTATTTTTGCTAAAATGTATCTGTACTAACAGAAGTTCCTGAAGAAGTAACTGTTGAAATCTTGTATCTTTTGTAGTCTTAACAGCAGCTTTAAGATGTCTAAGTCTCCTTTCAGACCTTCTCATTTCTATCAGAAATGGTTAAATTATTGCATTTATAGAAGTGGGACAATGCAAACTTACCCAAGGCAGTACAACATAAGTAGGTGCAGGGAAACACAACACACTGCCAGAGAACTGCGAGTATGTGGAGCTGTGATACCCTTAAGTTGGACCACACAAGCCCAAACAACTCTCAATCAAAACAAGAGAAGTTACAACAAATGGGATTTGGACTCCACGGTGGGCTTTAAGAATGACAAAAATAAGTTTTTATATATATAAATTTCTCCCATTTTGCCTTCTTTATAACCCATTCAGAAATGGTGGTGCCTCACAAGCACAAAGCTGGGACAGCGCAGCTCCTTCTGCATATCAGATTTACACCACCACTTTCCAGACAAGATAATCTTCTGTCATGGAGCAGGTTTTATGCTATGCTGATTCATGAACAGAGTTAAAGAAAGGGCTATGTCAGCGGGCACGCCTGGATTTCCAACCCAACACGATTTCCAACACACATTTTACCTCCTTGTAGTTTATAACAATCACACATAATTAAGACCTTTATAAATTCTTCTACAAAGAAGCTTCCCAGACTACTAGAAAAGAGGATGCTGCAAGATACCTGGAATGTGTCTGATAAAGTGTGGATCTATCTCCTAGCACAGCACAGTCCATCTCACTATGTGAATACATTTTAAGCATAGCTGTACCCAGCACAGAAAACTCTATCTGAAGGCCTTCAGTAGCTGTCAGTGCCTTTCACATCACAGAAAGCCACATCCACCCACAGAAAGGAGATGTGAAACACAACAAAAACTTGCAAAGACCAACAAAGCTATGAAAAAAATCAACATACACCTTTAATTCTTAGAAGAAAGAAAAGAGGGGAGGAATTGTAATTAACTTCTTTTGTTCAACGTACATCCAAACCAGTGAATGTGCTTTTTGTATGTCTGGTTAAATGCTCAGTTCAGCACTCACAGTGTCAGGGTTTGAGGGTGGGTAGGTCAGGTAAGATTAACCAGTATCAAAGCAGCTCTTCCCAGAATGTCTCTCGGAACTTCTCACATGAACACAGTGAATTGCACAGTTTAAAATGTGAATTAAAAAAATATTCATAAATGGGCAGACTTGAGCAGCAGCTCATGGGATGCTTGTCTGCTTACACCCTGTAATAATGGTGTTCATCCATAGAGCTAAGAATGGGGAATACTGCCTCAGTTTCCCCTTTTCTCTGTCAGTTACAGTTTCCATCAAGTACTTTGTTGGGTTTGTGATCTAGCCTGCAGCAAACTGGTCAGACTGTTCAGGATATCCTGCTATCTAGGGAGATACGAGGACAGAAGTCTGTCATCTCTATATCAGGCTCTTTTGTACTCGTATCCTTGATTCTGCCAGTTTAAGGGATCCTCTCCACTGGAGATGGAAGGAAAATGTCCACCTCTCCCAGTCCTCCAGTTTCTGGCCCAGAAACTTGAATAAAGCTTTTACCATCAACTATTCCCAGTCCCTTGCTGTTTCCTGCCTTACTTTTCTTATAAATGTCTTCTGTCAGACATATAAATCTTTGCCCAGCTTGTTTGGGCAGCTCTTTGGAGGTTCACTGTAGAAAGAACCAACTCTGTCATTCCTCCAGCTCTCTGAACTTCCCTCTTATGTGACCTGCGACCTTCCAGTTTATCCAAGGGCTGCAAGGCAAGCCTCACGTACACTCTTACTGCAGCTGAGAAAGGATGTTGCTGCTGTGTTAAACTTTAAGAAGCTAGGCAGCATTGGATATGTGCTCTCCCAATCACTAACCTGGAATTCATGGCATGTATCATGAACTGAGATGGCTTTTAAAGCAGAACTATGTTCTTGCTCCCTAATTATTTTTTTTTTCTTCTTTTTCTTTAAGAAAATAACAACAAGGTACAATGAACTCCCATTGGTAAAATCTGTTGGTCAGGTGAAAAAGGATTTCTAGAAATATTTTATTGTTTTCTGGTTTTCATTTTCATGACTGAATGTTGAAACATCACAAGGAAGCTGGAGGTAGAAAACTCAGCTTCAGAAACAACCCTCTGCTCTCTAGGTAAATATGACCAAAAGTTGGGGAAAAAAATCATAGGTGCAATATATAAATTCCTGTCCTTGTTGCCCACTGGCCCTGCTGCTGCTTTTTGTTTCTAGTCCTACTTGCATATTTCAACTCATACCAGCTAATTTTGAAGGAATTCTATAATGTGAGCCAGCAATGTGCCCTTGCAACAGAGAAGGTGAGTGCCATCCTGAGCTGCATTAGGCAAAGTATTGCCAGTAGGTCAACGGAGGTGCTCCTTCCCTTCTACCCATCACTGGTGAGGACACACCTGGAGTGCTGGGTCTGGTAAAAGAGAGACATGGACATGCTGGAGATAGTCCAGTGAAGGGTTATGAAGATGATTAAGGGATTAGAGTATCACTCCTATGAAGAATGACTAAGAGAGCTGGGACTGTTCAGCCTGGAGAGGGCTCTGGAGGGACCTTAGCAACGTATACAAATACCTGAAGTGAGGCTGAGAAGATGGAGCCAAGCTCTTTTTAGTGTCAGGACAAAAGGCAGTGGGCACATACTGAAATGCAGCAGATTGCTTTTGAACATCAGGAAACACTGTTTTACCATGAGGGTGACTGAGCACTGGCACAGGCTGCCCAAGTATGTTGTGGAGTCTTCATCCTTGATAATACTCCAAAGCTGTCTGGATACAGTCCTGGATAACCACATAAGTGGTTGCAGTGCTGAGATATTGGATACAATGAACCCAGATCCCTGCCAGCTCCACAATACTATTCTGAGATACACAATTCAATTTTAGCACCTTTTGCTCAGTCTAAGTGGATCTACAGAACCTTTCTGCAATGGTGAAAAAACATTCAATGAACATCCAGATTTTTAAACATAGCTTCATGTTAATGTCATGGTTTGATGAGCTCCTGTTACAGAAAGACCAAAGGAAACCACACACCTATGTGGGTGATGATATTCAGAAGGGTACCCATACAAGAAGGAGGCTTTGCCCCTTCTTTTTTGTTTTGTCTTATGTGAGGGGAAGCAACAGCATGACATGATGTATGGCAGTGAAATTCTCAGCGCAGCATGTTGCAAGGGAGGGGAAAAAAGGAAGAAATCTTAAGATTTCCCTCCATATGTCATCACTGGTGCTCTAGGAAAAAATATTCTCCAAAGCAGTGTATCAGAGAGGCTGTTTCACACTCCATCTAACCTACATTTACACAGATGGATGTGCCAAAAGGCACAATCCTGTTCCTTTCTCTTTTCTTTTCTAGATATATCCAACTGCCTCCTCCCTTGATTCAGATCTGGAGATCATGTGGTTGGATGATGAACTCGAAAGCCCATTGATCTAGTCATTAATTGAGTTTAATTTTTTGGCAGGCTCCTTCTCTGTCAGATTAATTGTCTGACCCCATTTATGCACTAGCAGTAGATTTCTAGAACCATGACAAAAGAAGCAATAGGGAGTAGAGCAGGACCACACCTTCTGTGAGCTATAATTAGACCAGACTATAAATAGATGCTTTAAGTCTAGTGTGAAATCTCAGAAGAAAGGGAGCTGCAGGGGAGGACCTGTGATTTACAGACTACCTTCTCAGGGCTTGCTTGGGACTGGTGCAGCTGCTTCTCACATAGGGCAGCAGTTTCAGCTATCTGTGTTACCTTGGCAGCTGGGGCTAGAAGTGAAGGCAAAGTGACATCAGGGGAATTGACGGGTGAGAGGCAAAGGAGGTGCATGTTGCTGATTTCTGAGGGAGAGAAGGGAGGTGTAAATTCAAAGGACAGATGGATAGCTTTAAAACATTTCTGGTTTCTGTCTGTTATTATGTTTGGGAAGCATTTCTGTTAATACCATACAGTGGAGAAAAGCTTGCGTTTATAATATGATAGAGATGTCTGAATGCTCACCTTAAACTAAGGCAACAAAGTGCGTGTGGAGCAATAGGGAAAAAGTAAGATAGACAAAAGACTCTGAGTTTGCTTGAAAAGCAGTGATGCTTTTACGTGCTTTCTACATGCCAGAGAACTGTATTAGCTGCAGGGCTGTGGACCATAACTAGAATACCTGATGAACTGGCTGGAAGGAGTTCAGGGCAACAAAACCAGTCTGGAGCACAAGGTCTGAGGTAACTTGTACTGAGTCCTGCCAGCCCACAAGGTTTGTTTGACTGTCACAAAGTATGAATGCAGTAGGCTAGGCAATGGCATTACCAGAGGGAAGATCTGTGAAATAGTTATAATTTAAGATAGCATGTATTATTCCATTTACACACCTTTGATCTACTTTTCTTCTTTTAACAAAATACTGTGCAAGTCAACTCATTCATGTTTGGGAGTGGGGAAAATAATTCCATGGAACATTACAAAGTTTAGCTTTATTTCTCAGATTTTTGACCAGGCAAGAATCAATGGTTTAGAAGCATCCCCTTACTTGGTCTTGCTGCTATCAGTTAAGTCCTGACAAAACTACAATACATAACTTGAATTCATACATCACATCTACTGCTATGTTTCAAATAAATTCTACTACCAGTAGGTCTTTAAACTAGCAGATAAAGAACAAGCACTGCTTGACTCTGTTAAGCATTAACAGGGTCCTGCCCATCTCATACTATAGGCTTCTGGACACATCTAATCACCAGGTAACTTAATGCAACAGTGATATGCTCTGGATCAATGCAGCCTGTTGAGTCTTCAAGAAACTTTAATAGTTTGGTAGAAATATGAGTTTAATAGAAATGTTTCTATTAAAAGAAAATGAAAGCAAGAAAAAGCAGAGACTTCATTCCGGTAGTATATGTGCCTGCCAGCTTGTTCTATTGAATTTTATGTGTTTTATAATCATATTTTATACAGTGGTAATTGAGAAGAAAAAAGGTGTAGTATTTTTCTTCAACATCTTCTTGTAGACATTTTGTTTTACCAAATTAACTCCTTACCACAGTGTGGAGAGGCTAACTGGACAGTTGATCAAATCTCGTTCTCTTCTATAAAAGAAGCCAACCTTAGCCTCTTCTTTGGATTAAAAAGGGAGATATCAGGGCAAAAATACTGTAAAAGCCTCCACTACATCTATTTTATCCATCCTACATTAGATTGTTAATGCTCCCTCTGTGGAACAGCCCCAAGAATACTGCTGGAGATGCATGCCTTTTGTCTACAAACATTTTCACTATGCCTTTGTCTTAGCACTGTCAGTGTGGAGTTAAAAACACAGTTCTGAACACTGTGTTTCCACTAGCACTTGTATTGATGGAGTCACAGTAGGTTTCACATCAATAGGATACTTTTAAGGGGAAATAAAGGGCGGTTTAGACAAGCCCAAGGGTCACATTATGCAAATGATATGTGCTCATTAACCTTTCACATAGCTGAAAACATTTGTTACCTGGTTACCTATTACCCTTTCTCCTTCCTCCCTGTCCCAAAACTTGCAACCCACTCTGACACTTCTCATCAAAGATTTAATTTCAGAGAACTGCTGCCATTGGCCTTGTGATCATTAAGATTTTATTACCCTCAGAATATATAGCATGATACATTTCCTGGCAGACTGCTAAGTAATGCTTTCAATAATTAAAAATCCATAAATAATTAAAGCACAACATTATATTTGTCAACATAAATGAACAAACTATGTCCTGCGAACAGCCTTCTGAACAGATATGAGCTTAAAACACACAATGATGTGCTCAATAGCTGCATTTAGGAATAAATCTTCCTCTCTCAAAGATTTATGTTCATTTATCCAAATGATGGGGAATGCAGTGATTCTCAGCAGATATCATCATCATTAATAAAAATTAATTTCTATTTGTATTATAGCTGGAAGCAAGAAACCCCATATGAGACTAGAGACACACAGGGATTAGCACTTTATGAACAAAACATGAGAGGATGAGCAACTTGTCCTGAAGACTCTGCATATGGGGTAAGTAATACCCACAAAGTCTTGGTGAAGATGCGAGGGTGAAGGGCAATAAGCAACTTAAAACCTTTCAAAATCAAATCACACAAAATCCACATTTTTGGAATATATGTAATGAAAAGGGTAGATGTGATTAGTCAGGAGCTGAGAGGACCTTCCAGAGGCTACATAAAATGAAGGGATTCAAAACTTATCACATTTTAAAAACAAGGAGAATAATAATAAAAAAAAAAGAACGTTTTGGGCTTAACATATGAAAAACATCCTTATTTTTTTCAGCTGGATCTAATAAAATCATATGGCAATTCTGCATATGGAAGAGTAAAACCATATGAGAGAAATCTTGAAAAGAACTTAGAGGATTTGTGATGAGCTCCACCCAGCTTTGACCATTCACTTCAGCAATGATGTTTGAAAAACAATTCCAAGTTTTAGGGTTACCCACTAAGTACTGAATCAAGTTATGAAGGACATCACAAACAGGTTATGTGAAGTTTATCCAGCCCCTTCTGAGATGTTTTCATAGACTTCACTCTTTCATCATTTTTAAGTATTTAACCAAAATACTGCTATCACCACTGGTTCTTTTTTTGGATTTACTATATATGGCTTCACCTGGTCTTTAAAGATCATCTCAAAGAAATTAGACACTTCACCTCTTTAAGCTTTCTGGCAATCTTTAGCATCCCCTGATTATAACTTCCCACTTTTCTTGCAGAGGGAAAAAAAATCACCTTTTTCTCTGATTGTCTCTGCTTTTCCACCTTCTTTCTCTTATGTGAAGTTTTGGATCCTATATTCCTCCTTTCAGTAAACCCCAGAACTATCAAGCAACTCTGTGTATTTTTTGTTTGGATGAATCACCCATGGTGTTTCATTAATACACAGTGCGCTTTTCAGGTCTGCAGGTCTGCTTGACCCAAAAGTGCTTTGCAAGACACTTATCACTAAGCACTCACAGGAAATACTTCCAAGGCTGCAAAGCCCCCTTGATGTAAGAGGAAAGCTCAAGCAGGAATGTTTAAAGTGTTCTTTTATAGAACAGCCTTCCTTAAATTAATCAAAATCAAGGAAGAAATTTTGGGTTTGTTTTCCACATGCTTAGAGCTCTTAGACAATTCTCCTTCCTCTGACCTGTTAACCTCAAGCCTTTGTTTTCATACTTTTAGTGCAGAACCAGAAGGCCTTTACATGGAGGGGAATGGTATCAATGTTTGAAACAGGAAATAAGGAAAGATTTCTGAAAGTTATCTACATAAAGCATAATGTAAAACTTAGCAACAACAAAAATACTGAAGATTTTACTTGTGATCATAGATAACAGGAGAAACTTTTTTACCAAAAAGCTGTCTACTTTGGCACAGGCACCTTCAGATGTCTATGATATCTTTGCAACAAGACATCAAAATCCATGAAAAACAAGTGAACTATCTCAGAACTTTTGGTGGCCCATAATAGTCACCTTTGCTGAAGCTTGTAAGAACCATCAAATATAGTGGGATGAAAGAAAAAGGTGATACTTAAGAGCCAGAAAAAACAGAGAATAACGTAGACTGTGAACTCAGGAGGAATGTCAGTCCAGCCTGACGTCTGCAATGTCATGGGGTACAGATTCATCTGGTACAATCTGGTACTACTCTTCTGACTTTCATTGATTAAAATTGACCAGAACATGGTTCAAACATTTGATTCTCTCTCTTGTTGGTGTTGAACTAACTAAAAACTACTCCGTATTTTCATTTTGTGAACAAAAGCCATTATCAGGAAAATAACTTCTTTTATTGGGAGTTAACATATACTTTGTGTATGATTTATCTTTGTTATATATGCAGCAATAGGGCAGTTTTATAGAACAGAAATTTGCACATAGTGAATTATTTTCCCACAAGGACAGCTGTTTAATTTTGGGGAAAATTTAATGGCAGGGAGGTGCTAAAAGAAAGGATCTATTAATTTTAAAATGACAGCTATTGTAGGATTATAAGTTTTGTGGGGTTTTTGTTATTAAGAAGCTGGAATGGTTCAAGATGACATTATATTTTTGACATCTTTTCCTGTGCACTGAGATTAAGTAAGTTCTAATGAAGATAAAATTAATTCATAACAATAACATCTGGTTAGAATTAAGGCATTTCTCTTTTTGAAGGGGCATTCTTTCTTTCTCAGACTCCATTTCATGTGCATTCTTGCCTTAGGACTTTATTTCTCATGAGAGACAAAGTGATTTTTGCATTGGTCAGTAAAAGGCTATTTAGCATAGCACTGCTCTGAAATTCTGCATTCTTTTTCAGATCTCTACAGCCTTTCACTTAATCTGTATTAGAAATGTGATTGTTCTTCTTCTCCTGACTTTATGAAAGTTTGTTGTCAAAAAGATGTTATTTAGTGATTGTTTTGCATCTCATACAGTTGGTATATAAAGTAACTTTCAGACCTTTTACAGTTATTGAGGTTATCACAAAGGCGTTGTTCATGTACTGGAGGGCACAATCACCTGATTACAATATTAGGTTTCGATAAATACCGATTTTGTACCAGGACCTGGGGAATACAGTCGTGCACAGCCAGTTGAACCATCACTAACCCAAAATGGTACACCAGAATAAAGCAAACAGCATTATGAATATATTTTGCACAAATGAAAAACAATACTATCTGAACCTAAACTCTTATATCCATCCTTTCAGATTTAGCTCCATGCAGATTTGATCATGCTGGGATGTGTCCCTGTATGGAACATTCACTGGATAGCATGGGTTTTCTCAGTAGCTGTGTGGATACATCTTTCAAACATAGCTAACCTGATCGCCTGGCTCCTGTTTCGATTGTGTTCCCTTAAAGAGACATGCTTAGGTAACTATGTCCCTTGCACATGCCTGTCAGACCCTGGTCTTGCCTGGGTGATTGAGGCACACTAACATTTTTACCCAGATGGAAATAGTTTGTTTCAGGAGGGAGCTGCAGGGAATGCTCTCTAGACTAAAATGATTTCAACTTTGTCTTAACCTAACCAAGACAGAGAACACTTCTGAACTGGAGTTGAAAGTTTTCTGAACAGGCCCTGGAAGGCTTGAGCTAAAGCTTGAGTTAATCATACAATATTAATTTCTTGATGAATAAAATGAGGATGAGCACTTTTTTCTCTGACTTCCATTTTCTGGACTTAGACTAATATCTTTAGGCCTGTGCTATCTCACTGTGTTTGGCCACTTGTTGAAGCAAACAGCTCCAGAGAAGGAATGTTCTGCAGTTCTTCCCTGTGAGGGTGCTGAGGCACTGGCACAGGGTGCCCAGAGAAGCTGTGGCTGCCCCATTCCTGGCAGTGCTCAAGGCCAGGCTGGACGGGGCTTGGAGCACCCTGCTCTAGTGGAAGGTGCCCCAGCCTGTGGCACGGGATCAGAACTGGATGAGCTTTAAGGTCCTTTCCAACCCAAACTGTTCTATGTTTCTATGATTCTACGATATTCATGTTACCTTGCACACAGACACCTTAATCTTATTAAAGTTTTGAGCAGCACTGATACACACGTTTCTAATATTGATAGTCATTATAGCTTGTCTTGATGAGGAAGAATATGGGCATTCTTACAAAGAAGCATGCCCAATCAGGTGCTATTTTATGTTAATCATCATCAACCACCTACAGGTGTAGTAAGAATATTCAGATCTCATTTTTTTAATGTCCTGAAGGCTTTACTTCATGGTCAGGAATAACAAAGCATAAGGATTTAAGTGAGTTGTCTGATGCCACATACTGAAGGCAGCACTTGGGAGAGGTCATTATACAGGAATTGATAATTTATCCATTTTTCAGCATGAGATAATGTTACTTTGCAACTGAATGTCCTGTATCAGTCCTCTATGGAAAAGAATGAACACAAACAACAAACTCTCCATTGTTTACCTTTTCTAAAGGTAACAAAGAAGTAAGTTACATTTTCTTTATTATCAGCCCTCACTCAGAGCTTCGATTACGTTCATTTGTCACTAACAAAACTGTATTTGAATGAATAATTCACAATAGATAATGCATTCATGGAACTTTGTTTCCCTACTTCTAGGCTTTTTAAAGCACTTATAAAAAAGTTTCAAAAGAAGATTCCAGGCCTAGAAACACTTAACTTGAAATACATGAGTAATCTCAGTGACTTCAGTAGGACTACTCAGGTGTTTATAATGAAACACATATATAAATGTTACCAGCTTACTGGAGCCTTCTTTGGAACTTTGAATATGAAATAAAAAACCAGTGATTTTTCACCAACATTGGAGTTTAAAATTATCTTCTAAAGAATACTGCAATGCAGCAAAGGTTTAATGCACAAATAATCACAGATAATGAGTATGAACAGTGTTGTGCATGCTCCTGATTCACAATTTAGGTTCAAATGTGAATAAATGAATATTTATTGAAATGTTGTTCCCTCCATCCAGATTTATAATACAAATCCCCCCCAGACTTACCACTGCAGAACTGGCAGGAATGCTCATCTGTGGGTACATTGTCAAATTATTTTCTCTAATATCTAACACAGAAAGGGCCACTTTTTAAGGGTCATATAGTTTTGCACTTGGTACCTTAGGTTGATTCTCCTCTCAAGTTCATAGGTGGTAGTCAGTAAGAACCTAATGGAAACCCATGCCCAGTGAAGTATCATGAAGTAAAGCAGAGGGTCAAGGGAAAAAGCCCATTGTTTTCATTATAATCACAGAACAAAGCTTTATACTTTTCCTCACAGTGTTTCAGCAAGTGACCTGCAAGATTTTTACCTTTTAATATGTTGCCCAATCTCATTTTCCTTGCCACTCCAGTAAATTAAGCCAGGTTGCAGCTCGGTCCACAATATCTCATAATGCATTCTCAGTCAAAACTAGGCCTCTGCAAATGAAAGTAGATACACTCCACATGCCTCCCTCCTGCCAGCTTTGTGCAAGAAGAGGAGAAATCAGATAAAACATCAGTGGTTCCATAAATTCAGTTGAAATCACATATTGTGTTTGTATGTCTTTAGGGAAAGAGGAAACCTGGTTTCATTTTTTTTTAAAGCACAGCTAGTGGGAGGCTGCTGTGGTTTTGTAAAGCTACAGGAAAACTAGATCTGATCATGTTGGAGCTATTCCTCTGAATCTTTAAAAAAGGTTCCCTAAGAATGTCAGTAAATGTCTTGATACGGCTTCTGCTCCATGGCAGCATTAGATTTTGATGGAGGGGAATAAAAATTACACTTGCATTTCAACAAGATGCAGCAGCCTACTCTGTCATGAGAAGCCATAAATAAATTCCAGTTTAGTATTGTTAGATCCTTGATAGTCTGTGCAGCAGGAAAAAGGGAGGAGATTTTCTACCAGATGTTTGACTGCAATAAGCATGAATAACTTCTATGGTACAGGGATGTTGAGTAACATGGATATGTGGGTCAGATGTCTCTACCAGCACTCCTGAGACTTTTTGATAGCATCAAAGTTGTGAACTTGTTCATATGCTGTATGTAACCTCTACAGTTTATAGCCTGGACTTTGTCAGTCTGGTGAAATGACTAAAATGACAGGAATACAAACTGAGCAGAAATACTCGTTCAGGAGGAGTTTCATCTCCTTCTGTTGCATCTTATTATAAAGTAGTTTTAACAGCTGGGGCTACACATGAGGTACACTGGCAGACTAGAAGCCATTAGGACAAACCCTCTGGAATATTTATTTCCAACATCTGGAAACTAATTCGATTCTGCTGTAGGCAACCAAGTTTCCTACACTATCAATCCCTGAATCTGTCTTTAAGCCTGCTGGTCACGTTAACTGACAGAGCATCAGGAATCCAAGACAGGGCACTCCTATGTTGTCTCAAAATTGAATGGGATCTGTGAGAGGCCTCTGTTAAATTTCACAGACAGCCCAAATAGAAAGTCAATCTTTAAAAACTAACCTGTCCCTAAATACTTGGGGAAAATGTATTTAAAGCCTATTCTCTGCAGTGACAGTTTTAGTTGTTTAATGCTATCATTTCCGGTAACATAAATATATCTGCCTTTGCCTTACCTCTTCCACACTCTTTCTTGTTAAGTCCCAGGTAAGTTCTACATTTGTTATGTAGAGCTTTGCACAGAAACTTTCTTTTGTCAAAACTGTAGGTAAATTAGAAGAACTTTTCTTGAGTTGCAGATCTTAAAAATAGGTTTCCAAAAGCATCTATGCTTTTGTGTCATTTTTATGAAATAACATGCCTTAAAAGTTTGGTCCTTTCAGGAGAGTAACTCAAAAAAGCCATGATTTTTAGGAAAAATCACAGTGACAGGCTTTCAGCTCTAGCAATTGAAGACTCTTTTCCCTATGAAAAATGGCAATGAATGCCTTTTAAAGATTTAAATTGAAGAAGAGATTAACCTTGATGCTGGACGCACCAAAAGCACCAATGGAACCTTAATCATGGGCTTTCTGTATAGAAAAAGGAAAATCTTAGGGCTTTTTTTATGTCCTCCAGAATATATGTTTTGCAGATTATCATCATTTAGGCATACCAGTTCTCTTGCTTCAGAGTTGAACAAGCAAAATTTAAGTTTACTTTTATACATATATATATATAAAAAACAAAAAACCAATCCTGAATATTTAATGAGACTCTCAAGTCCACTTTTTTCGTACATAATTTTATAGTTGGGGCCTTTTCATAATTCTACTATGCTGACTTGAATCAGTTTGTTATATCTGAGGACTAAGCTCTTGAAGCTAGTCCCCATACACTTTGTGGTTTTGTCTTCATCAGGGGCTGTAGTGACAGGACAAGGGGAAATGGGTTCAAATTTAAACAGGGAAGATTTAGGTTAGATATAAGGAAGAAGTCCTTCCCTGTAAGGGTGCTGAGGCTCTGGCACAGGGTGCCCAGAGAAGCTGTGGCTGCCCCATCCCTGGCAGTGTTCAAGGCCAGGTTGGACACAGGGGCTTGGAGCAACGTGCTCTGGTGGAAGGTGTCCCTGCCTGTGGCAGGGGTTGGAACTGGATGTGCTTTAAGGTCCCTTCCAACCCAAACCAGTNGGGGCTTGGAGTGCTCTGGTGGAAGGTGTCCCTGCCTGTGGCAGGGGTTGGAACTGGATGTGCTTTAAGGTCCCTTCCAACCCAAACCAGTCTGGGATTCCATGATTCTGCTCTGTGGTAGAGTCGCTGCCAGCCTTGCAGAAGGAGCAGTAGCCAGCCTTTTCCTTCCACTCCTGTCTGTCACCCAGAGGAGGACTATAGTGGCCCTGAATCTCCTAAGTCTGAAATGACATTAAAAGCTGGCATAGCAGTAGAACTTCAAATAGCTATTGACATTTTGTCTTTATTTATGATGGTAGTAGCCTCAAGTTTGAGGCAAGCTGCCATGTAAGCAATAATTCAGACCTATCCCCGCTGAGGAGCTCTGAGTGTGATCTAACTGGATTGCAGATTAAACTGGATTTTTTTTAATTGCAAAGCAATAACTGAAGGGGTTGAACAATATGAGGCTTGTGAAATAATTCATTGCAAAATGTCAGACTATTCCTTCCCTTAGCTTTCCTACCCTTTGCTGCAAGACTTTTACATGATGTGTGAATGGATTATGCAAGAGAGACAGGTATACATTCTGGTATCTGCACCAAAATGGGTGTTGAATCTCATTTCCAAGTTTCAATACTTGCACTTGAATGAGAGTCTGACAGCAGTGGAAATGACTGTTTTGTTAAATTTCAGAGAAAACAGAACATAAGACTGCCTTTCATGAAAACCTTCTGTGGAAACTTGTTTAATGATTTCAGAAAGTCCAAATAACCGGCTGTAGTAGTTTGAACCCAGCCAGGCAGCACGTTCACCCACTCAACCCCTCCTTCCTGCCCC